>VVHJ01025883.1:17532-31782 GCA_015107715.1 Tylochromis polylepis
AAAGCCAATTTTTGGTCATCCTTTGGCAGAAGGTTGGGATATTTGGAGTTTTAATATGGCTTTTCTTTCTAAAGAGAACTTCACCCAAGATGAATGTAGCATTAAGCATTATCTTAAATGTACTTTCATTATGACCTTAACTGTGACCTGCCTTCTGTCTGTGAGATTGGAAAAATCACACAGTGATGATTCCTCACTGAATTACTCCAGTTCAAGTCAAAGTTTATTTCTAAAGCACATTTAAAACGGACTTGTGACCTTTCCAGATGTACCATGACTGTGATGACTTCAGCCCATCCAATCCCCTACATGCTATACAAAATATACATTATATACATAATGCATATTATGTATACCCAAAAAACCACAGTTTTTTTTGTTTTTTAAAATTTTGTTTTTACAGGAAGACAGACTGAATTAAAGTCATTTCCTGCAGAGATATACTTTCCCTACCCCCCAGCCACAACTTGCCTGGGCCTAACCTTAAAACAAGTCTCTACGTAATGATTTGCATCATCTGGAGTTTACACACACACACACCCTCAGCAGTTCAGTGTGATTAATGGACCTTTACACTGCCTCTTTCTCATCATACCAAAGAATTTGCTCTGTTGCTGCATTCATACACAACAACATGCCCACTGGTTATGTTGTTTATAGCAAAGCATGTCATGAGTTCATGGGGCAGTTTGATCTGTGTTTCTGAAAAACATGTTGTGTGCCAGCTTCCCAGTTGTGTATTTATGGCTATATTTTTCAGGTGCTTTGGATTTTAAAACACCCCTGGTCGTTTTAAAAAACAGGTAGGTATGTTTGATTACTCAGTCCGCCTTTATGTCATCTTTCCTAAGGTGTGGCTTTTTACCTGCTTTCACCTTCTTCTTCCTGAAATTTCCTCTTCAAATAAAACTATAATCCAAACATCTGTGCTTGTTGTTTCATTAATTATGAGCCATCTTTTCTCTCCCTTTCAAACCAACACATCTTAGAAAAGTCAGACACTACTTTCACTGCTCATCTCTTCAATAAGGATTAAACTAAGGCTATAGTTTACGGAGTTGCAAACCCTTAACTGCACAGCAGCTACTAAAATATCAAAGATTGACTTTTAAGTGCCTGCAATCAATGTTTTTACGTCTGCTTTCCATTGGATTTTGCCTCAGCTCTTGCCATCATTTTAGTTTCTTTCAGCTTATTGTTTTGGTTTTAAGGCTCAGAAAGTTTCTCTTTTAGTTTACCCTCAGGCTTCAGTGGTTTCACTAGCATGACCATCACAGATGAAATGCGTAATGAGTTTCCACATGCGTTCCGATGTAACTACAGTCACTGTAGTGTTGTTGGAGCATTTCGCAACTCAAAAATATTCAGCCCTCAAAACCAGTTGGAGAACTAAATCCTCCCTTCCAATGTACAACAAATAGCTGAAAGAACTTACCAGCGTCCTTATACATTTATCCAAGCCCCATCCCTTTTTTTACCCTCACTATATAAAAGCCAAGTTGAACTATACAGCTCCAGCTGCACACAGAGTGACATTAAGGTTGTTTTCACATCCCAGGATTTCAGAAAAATCCACAATCTATGGCAGAATCTCACCTGATAGGCTTGGAGACACCGCATCATGTTTGACCGAAGTTAAAATATCTTACACAGATGTGTGTTTACCTCTCTTTGCTTTGATTCGCATCTTTAGCTCCTTTTGGGCTACAGACACAATCAGTTCCAGATGCACAAATAAATAAGCAAAAGCAGAAGCGATCAAAGAAACGACAGAAAGAAGGTAATTGCTGGTAAAGATAGTGGCCTACTGAAGACAGCGGGGTACATTTTCTTTATAAACAGCATAGACTGATAAAAGGAAAATTTTACTTATAATAGTAAACAAGAAAAAAATGTGGACCACACAAGAACATGTTTCTCCTTGTAAAATAATACAAGCTGATTTTTTCCTTTTGTTCTTCTGGTAGGATGGGGAATTACAGGTGACTTAATTCAGATAAAGCCTTTCCTAGAATGAGTTAGGCAGATAGCTTCAAAGTGAGAAGAATGGTTAAGGAAACAGCGGACACATTTCATTATGAGTAAACAATAATCTTACTGTTGTAAAGTGAAACGAAGGTTTACAAGAAAGTACAACTTTCACACACACAAATTAGATTATTATGACTTACTTTTAGCTGCCAGTAGAGCTTTACCCAGCTACTAAGTCAACTTTTTCTATTTAAAAAAAATTATTACACACTTTAGCTTCAACAGTTGTTTGACATGAATGCAAGACTCACACGTGTATACAGTATATCTATTAGAAACCCAGATGCCTTCACCCCTGCCTGACTTGCTCAACGAAGGCTTCATTAGGGGGGCTTTGAACTGAGGAGTAACCCACTGGTGACATGCTTGTCGGCCACAGACATAATTGAATAAAGATTCCAGTTGTTCTAAAAACCTCTGGATGTAGCCTCTGGGTCTTTGAGGTGGGCCCCAGAAATCCAAGGAATGAGAGGCTGTCCCAGGGCTCTAAGAGCTGAGGACATAGCTTAATCCCACACCACTGGGAGAATACTGATCAGAAGAGTTCAGACAGCAGGGGGGTTGAAGGGCTTGTGTGTGTGTGTGTGTGTGTGTGTGTGTGTGTGTGGGTGGGTGTGGGTGTAAAACGCATTGACAAGCACTGAGCCTTGAACCTGAAAGTCTCCTGTAACATATTAATGGGAAGTGTCCTGTCTTAAATGCTGTCTGTGGAAATAACCTACAGCTCCCAGTGATGACATAATGTAAACGTCAGAGGTCTTACAAGATGGCACAGATCTCAGCGTTTGTTGATACATCACAAACACAGGAGTGGTCTCAGGCAGTTTGCCTGTGAATGATGGTTTCAAGTGTATGATTACATAATCACCTTGCCATGTTACAGCAAGTACTGTCTTTAACATCTTCACTGGGGCTTTGTGATCACATTAGCTCCAGTGGGAGCTCCCATCATAGCTTTAAAAAGTGACATAAAAGCTTATGTGATGCACAAACCAATATTTTTTTTTTTTTACTGGCCTCACATCTGAGTTACAAGTCCAACACTTCTTTGCATGAAGTGTGATCATTCACTTGTTTATTTATATTAATAAGAGAACATGAAACCACACCCCATTACACTGCTGCTGCTGCTGGTGACTGGGAGTTTGTCAGGGGGCAGATGTCAGCAGTGAGATACGGCACTAGGTGTTTAACTGCTGCCACCTATTGGCCAAGAGTTCACATTACAGCTTCTTGTAAAAAAAACAAACCCCAAACCCTTTTTACCTTTATACGCCTTTGTCACCAATCGTTTAGCATCACAATAAAATTAATGACCAATATATATAAAAATAGGTAAATATTAAGTACTATATAATTTCTTGTGACAAAGAACAAACTTTTGAGCTCGAGAGAAACACTAAGATACCAGTGTTTATAAACTATACAGTACATTTATACTTAAAACTTTTTTTTACTGTTATATGTATTTATTTTATTTTTATTTATGTAATGAATTCAGTTCAGTTTGAATAAATTACATTTGTATAGCTCAGTATCACATACTGAGGTTCAAAGGGCTTCACATGCATAAAAACATATTAGGGAACAAAATACAGTGGTGTGAAAAAGTGTTTGCCCCATTCTTGATTTTCTATTTTTTTGTATGTTTTTCACACTTGAATGTTTCAGTTCATAGAACAAATTTCAATATTAGACCAGGGGCGTTGAACTCCAGTCCTCGAGGGCCGGTGTCCTGAAACTTTTCCATGTGTTCCTGCTGCAACACACCTGAATAAAATTAGTAGATCATTAGCAAGACTAGAACTTGCATGCTGAGGTGGCAAGCCCTAACCCTACTCAATTAAATTTAAGTAAATGTAAGTGTTTGGAAAAATGTACCTCTAAAAGTACTAAAAGTACAGCGTCATGTTCATTCACTCATGAGCTTCTGTAACATGAATCAAATGGCTGAATTGCCACCTCAGCATGCAGTCAGGTCTATAGAATCTTGCTAATGACCTACTAATTTTATTCAGGTGTGCTGCAGCAGGGACACATGGAAAAGTTTCAGGACAGCGGCCTTTGAGGACTGGAGTTTGACACCTGTGTATTAGACAAAGATAACACAAGTAAACACAAAATGCAGTTTCTAAATGAAGGCGTATATTATTAAGTGGAAAAATCCAAACCTACGTGGCCCTGTGTGAAAAAGTGATTGCCCCTAAACCCAATAACTGATTGGGTCACCCTTAGCAGCAACACCTGCAATCAAGCTTTTGTGATAACTGGCAACGAGTCTTTTAAACCACTGTGGAGGAATTTTGGCCCACCTATCTTTGCAGAATTGTTGTAATTCTGGAGGGTTTTCGAGCACGAACCGCCTTTTCAAGGTCAGAACCCAAGTGCGCTTCAGCTCAAGGTCACAAACAGATGGCTGGACATTCTCCTTCAGGATGTTTTGGTAGACAGCAGAAGTCTCTCTACCAAAACATCCCAAAGTCTTGGGGATCATCAAGATGTTTTCTGACAAAACTGAGACAAGCCTTTATATTCCTTTTGCTCAGCAGTGGTTTTCATCTTGGAACTATGCCATGCAGGCTATTTTTGCCCATTCTCTTTCTTATGGTCTCAACTGATAAGTAAGTCACACTGAGTCGCGTTGATCATCATTATGCAAAATGCAGGATTTGTGTTGAAAACAGGTATCTTTTACCCAAACTATAATAATTTCTCAAAACAAACCAAATTATCTTGATAATTAAACATAACCAAACATCAGTGAACACAAACTAGTTCTCTCTTTAAAAACGGATAAAAATCAGTTTCAGCTGTTTGCAGATGGTTTACACACCAGTTACTAATGAGTTTATTAAGTAGTATCAATTGTCATTCTTTGTTTGCTAACAGTGAAGCTATTAAAGTGCAAACATTTACCATTTATTAACAATGGTTCTAATAAACATGCCTTAACTCGTTTGATTAAAACTGTTACTCGTCCTGTTTTATATGTTTTGACTGTAGCACAGTGACAAGCAGACACTTGTCAGTGTCTCAGTGAGTCCCAAATTAATACACGTGATTCAGCAGTCAAACAAAAAAAGCAAGCAAGAAAGCAAGCAAACAAAAATAAGACTAGGAAATATTAACATGCAGTCACCACCAGGTGTCATGCTCATGCCTGCACACTGTAATAGCAGTTAGTCAGTAACTTATGGCAAGAGAGGAAGACTACAGCCTTGCAAAAGTTCACAGATAACCCACCAACCTAAAATTTCTCAGTTTTATATTACCTTCAGTAAGTTGGTTAATGCTTTATTAAGCACATGATTTAAAAGTGTTTTCTTTCTTTCCTTTTCGTTGTTGTTCTTGTTACTGCCACAGATGTGTGTCAGAAGATTGTGTGCATTTAAAGAGTGTGAACCTCCACACATTCTAACGCTGTTTAACTGAAACGTTTTTTACAGCTCATTGTAAAACCTGAACACTGCTCTTCTTGGAACTGGTGGGTGGAGGCTCATGCTGCATGACAACAGGATTCACAGCCGTTATGTCGACACATTTTTGAAGCTTTTGTGTATTGCCCAACCAAGTTAACCCATGCAAAACAACAGCATATAGGGATTTCTGTGTTATAATATCATGCCTCTCACAGACTATTATTTTCAACTTTCAAAATAAAAGTGTGATATTATATTAATTATAATTAATAACAACAGAATAATGAAGTCGCAAAGAGACACAGGGACAGCTTTTACAACAGGGGAATAGTCAACAGGGGTAATTTACACCTGACTTGACCTTTCATTATATGTTAATTTTCTATCCATCTAGCTAGCTATGCTATTTATTCTGATTACTGCTTGCCTTTCTTGTCGCATCGGTGTGGGACAGTAGCTACTCCAATTTCGTTGTACTGTTGTATAAAGTATGACTGTGCAATGACAATAAAGAGTTAAAGTTAATATATACTGAGTAAAACAATGTCAGTACCGGCAGTGGTTGAATATATTTGAACCTGACTACAGCATGTGTCATGACTACCTGTAAGCTCCACCTATTAAAGGCACAGGCAAACAAAAGGCACATAAAGCGGTTTGTTTACTTTTACCCATCCTAGGTCGATCACCTCAGAAAGCCACACTCTGACACGCGATTGGCTCACGGTGCACTCCTTCAGCCAATCACCGAGCCGTTCTGGCTCCGCCTGCCACATCACTAGCATGGCGGCACGTAGAGCAGGAATTCCGCCTATGCGACGATGACAGCTTCGCTGAAGAGATAACAGCGGTAATGACTGTTGTACGATAGTGCAGGTCTGTTGCTCGGCAACATAAACCCCAGCTACCCTGAGGGTCAGCTAACCTGGTGCGAGAGGCTCAGCAGCAGAAGCCTCTCTGTCAGACTTGACAAGACTGCGGATGAAGCCAAGTTTTGTGCCCTGATGCTCTGAGCTGGACCGGTGCCTTTACTCCGCTTCAAGTCCTTGTCTGGAAGCTCATTCCTGCCGAATTGTTCTAGAAAGATGGATCTTCTCAGTGTGCTGCATTTCGACGAACTGTCGCATGGACTGGCAAACTTGTCCATGTTTCCTTACTTTGACATGGCGCATTATATCGTCTCTGTCATGGCTCTGAGGGAGCAGCCAGGTGAGTGTTTGACGGAGAAGTTGAGGATTATAGTTCCTGCCAAGTTTACGCTGTGAAGCGGCTTTTTATTTTCTTTCTTTCTTTTAACTTTGTTTGGCCGAAGTTTGTGATATCAGGCCTCCAGCCATCCTGTTTAAAGTTTACCTGACTGCCCGGCAGGCCGGCGGGAAATAGGGCTGTTTAGAAAAAGGCTGGAAAAGTCTTCCAGCTGCTTCACATTGAAAACAACGCACAAATAGCCTGCACATGTGCTGCTTAAATGTGTTTTATATAGCTGCATATAGCCTCGTTTCATAAGACTCATAAAATATTTATCATTTCATGTGCTTATTTGCATATTTCCTAGCTGGAATGGTTCTTAATATGCCACTGGATTCAGATCTGAGCCATTTAATCAATAAAATAATAAAAAAGAAAGAAAAAGAAAAAGTGCTCCTTTGCTGTTTTTATTTGTAAATTTCACTTTAAACTGAATATTTTTTTTTGTTATGCAAAATCAGACACTCTGTAGGCATCCACCTTACTTCTGCAAAGGTGCAAGGGTTTTTACAGATTATAAATTATTAATCAGTATTGTAAAACATAAAAGCAGTTAATTTGTGGGTTAATTGGCACACAGCATAATCTGAACCTTAATTAGATAAATTTGCATATAAATAGTGCTGCCACATATAGGAGTGCACTGCATACCATCCTATAAAATTGATAAATTATGCAGTTAATAAATGAAAAAGTTGCCATGACTGAATTACTGGACCTCACTATTAATTTCTTCACACGGACTGATTGTTTTGGGCCGGACCAGGTGATGAGTTTGAATCATATCCTGATGTTTTGTTCAGAAAATGCACAGATTAATGAATTCAAGCAAACTATAACCAGAAGCATCATTTTGGTACAGTTTGAGTTAGGCATGTGAAGAGTATTGTTCAGTTTAAAGTACTTATATCTGTTTATTCATTAATATTATTACTTAAATTCCACTCCAAAAAAAGTCCTGCATTCACAGGGACTGTCCAATCAGCTAACTTTACTGTCAGTGTCTGTTGCTGTTGGTAAGGGTGGAGCTACTTCATATTGGGTGGCCGTTTAATCTATGGACCCATATGCTGACTGAACATCAGCAACAGTCGTTATCAGCCCTATCAGCATAAAGCTAATATTCACTAATAGAGGCCTGTTTATACGCTGCGTCACATCAGCTTTTCATTCATTTTCAGCTACTTATTGTTCTGAGTACACTTGTTTTTCTGGATAATGAAGATTTCTTAGGTTCTCTGTCAAAAATCAACAATAAAAAAATATTGGTGTCAACTCAGAATTTCACAGTATGTCCACCCTTTTACCTGCTGGTTACCTCACACTTCACCACAGAGCATCCTGGTGTGCTGGGTGACAGTATGGCACGCCGGATGCTTTGCAGCACATATCCAGAGGATATTAAACACAGCACAAAAGATTACTGGCTTTCCTTTTCCCTCCCTGGAAGAGATTGCAAAAGCGAGATACCTTTCAAGAAGCCTTAAAAATGAATAAGGACACTTTTTCACTCTGGACCCTTGCTGTTTGACCCGTTGCCCTCTTGTAGACACTACAGAGCCATCAAAACAAGGGTAAACAGATTGCAGAACGTTTTTTTAAAAAAAAAAGTTTTTATCCTAGTGCAATCACAGCTATAAATCAAACATTTATTGCAGTGCACCATGATACTTTTTATTTAACCCTTGACACCTTTATATTCATAATTATTTATTACCTTCTGCACCGTGTGAACAACTGTTTTATGGTGTGAATGGCTTGTTTTGATACTGTGGTTTTGTTTTTTTTGAGTTACTTGCAAAAGTAGCAACTCAATTTTCGTGTTGGCGCCTCATAAATCATTACTTGTTTATCTCAGGAAAGCAAAAGCAATCAAGCTCTCCCCACAGCCTCAGTATAAACCTTTTAGTTCTGTCGTTGTAGCTGTAGTTAGAGATCATCATCACAAAAGTTTCAAAAGCCCAATGCTTTAGCTGTGTTACAGCTTGTTGTATGAGCTCAGACCAAAGTTGGGCACTGAGCCATGTTATGTCACCAAGATAGTGGCTATGGAGACAGGTGGACTTTAACTGCACAGGGAGTTGACTCAAGCACGCGCACAGTCCATTGTAGTCCCTCTGCTGTAAGTCTATGGGCTATTTTTGAACTTGCCTTGCAAAGCATCTGAGCTACTGTGACCTTTTTAACCCTGTGTCCTCTACTCCGATCTGTTTGTCTCTGGCTGGACGAGAGAATCCCAGGAAGCGACAATGCTGACAACACCATTTGAGAAATTCTCACATGGGTTGTTGCTTGTTCGCTCACTTCATGTTAAGCAAGTTTGGTGAAGATCAGTGACTTGCTTAACAAACAAACAAAAAGTCACTGAGAGAATGGCCAAGGACAGATTTAAATCTCTGGGTCGTTTAAAAAGAAACGGTAAACTGTGTCAAGGCACAAAACACTCAGGAAGCCCCAATAAACCATTCAACCCTCCTTCGCTAGTCTCTTTCCTCTTTTGTCTTTCCTCTGTGTTAAATCCACCTCCATGCTATGCAGTGGTGCGGTGGCTCCAGATGTTCTCAAATGTTAGCGAGATAAAAAACAAGTTTTAGTTCAGCTTAATTGCACGTTAGACAGACATACTGTACAAACGGTTATTTTGAACGCGCTTGTCTGTTCTACCTCCTGTGTTTATGCCATTATGGAGTTATTTTAAGCACATTTATAAATACTGCTGAGAGTGGAGTGCGAGGAAAACAGAAGGACAGGGACAAGGAAGGAGAGCAGTGGTTATATGTCAATCAATGGGCCTCTCTTTAAGCCAGAGATAACCAGAGGTGTGTGTGGTTTTTTTTGGGGTATCTAATGCGGACTATAGTTATGCTGTCCACAGAGGAAAGAAGAAGAAGAAAGAGCTAGTGGGAGGAAGAAGAGACTTGTAGACGTGCACAATAGGAGGAATGAATAAAACAGCAGAGTTTCCTTATTAGATAATGCTGTGTTTGGTGTGTATAGTGGTGAGATGTTGTCCTGGTTGAACCTGAAAGACTTTTGTTAGACTGCTGCTGCAGAACAGGTGAACTGCAAGAAAGGAAGGAAGACATCTGCAGTGTAGTTGACCTGCATTTCTCAAATTTGACTTGTAAATTCACTTCCTTCCAATGCAAAACCAGAAGAAATGATTTTGCATGTCAGAGCAGTCTAAGCAGTGCATTTATATTTCAGCGGAAACAGGAAACGGTGTATTTTTTTTTCTTTTTTCTGTGGTTTGCTTCTTCACCGACTTGTAGATGGAATCATGTTTTATGAATTGATCTCCCTGCATCTTTAATCTCCCAAACGCTCGTGCTGTGCAACCCATCGGAAACACACACTGACTACAGCAGTTTGTTTTGCTGTGGAGCTAAAGGTGATGACAGTGCAACAGTGTTTACTGTGTAAGCAGTGTGGTGCATTAGTAAGCTCTGCGCTACAACGACCACAACAACAAAAAGCAGTGTCGAGGGTTAAGTTGGGGGCTATCACAGAGAACAGGATGTAAATAACCGTCACGATGTCAGACATTTTTTTAAATTGCTGTTCCCCACTGACATTTTTTTCCCCTCTATTTTTTTTTCATACTTCCTCCTCCTGTAATTGTAGCAGCATCGTTTTAACCACATGAGGTCTGTTACATCAGACTTGAGCGCAGTCATGAAAAAAATCATAGTATTACACAACTAGAGCCTTTTATTAGCCATCAACAAGTTTCTGGCATAATTCTGGTTTATATTATTGACTCTTAGAATTGCTAGAGTTAATTTAAATTGGTTAATTTCCTGGCACATTAATGTTAGTGTGCTTCATCTGTTCCAAAACCAGTTTTGATGTGTGTTTAGAATCGTTGTGCTGTTGGAACACCCAATTGTGTCAAAGTTTCAACAAGTTGAAGAATTTGGAGGTAATCCTTCTGCTTCATTATTCCATCCACTTTATGCAATGTACCAGTACCACTTGAGGTAAAACAGCCCAGAGTATGATGCTACTACCACCATGCTTGACAGCTGGTACATTGTTCTTTTCACTCACAATTATTTCTCCAATCATACAGCTTGTCATTGTGGCCAAATAGCTCAATCCTTTGCATCGTCCGACCATGAAATGTTTCTCCAGAATGCATTTGGCTCGTCCCTGTGGGCAGCTGCAAATTTCAGTCAAGCTTAAAGGTTTCAATTTTGTCGCCAGGGCTTCTTTCTTGGTCAGCACCCTCTCAGTTTATGGTGATGTAAAACAAACTTCACAGTGATGCTGGTGTTCCAGCAGTTCCCATTTCATGGCAGGCTTGAGCCTCTGTGTTCATGTATTGTTCCTGAGCATCCTAACTAATTTCCTCCCCTCTGAGGCTGACAGTTTGCGTCTTCTTCCAGACCTTGGCAAACTGGTGACGCATCTGAACAATCCGATGACCATCCCGCAATCTGTAGTTGTTTAAAAATGGTCCATAAAGATTCTTGAATGGCCTTCCGTACTAAAAAGCTGGGTCTGTGCCAAGGAAAACAGCCAATTTAAATGAAGTCATTCATTAAAGTCATACATCTGCTTGCCTGCCTGTTTTTTGTGACCAACTATAACAGTGCACCAACTATAAATGTGCCCAGGCAGCGGACCTCAAATAAGTATAACAGGAATGACCACTCGGCTGCCGGGTCTCCAGCTGTCTGTGTCCACAACAGAGTATAATTTCATCTTTATACAAAGGCACATTGATGAATGAGCTCCTTTAGTACTGGCTGCTTACCTGTTGTATCTTTATGCCAGATGCATTTCCATTCATATATGTGATATCTCAGTGTAGGAGGAAGTCCACTTGAAATTTAAAACTTACTGTATTCAGTGTTGAGTTTCACCCATGACTCATGTAAGCAATTGGTGAGATGCTATCCTGCATTTACTCACAAGATCAAGTTTCTGCTACCAGACATATCAGCTTTCACATTTTCCTCCACTGCAAATGCTCACATGTAGAACTTTACAAAACATTTTTAAAATGCGTTCAAAGGAACTGCCACTCTATAGAAGGTTAAAAAGTGAACAACTCAGACGTGAGGCTGAGGGAGGCTACATAGGAAGCAGCTTTAAATCCTCCTGGTTTACCAATCTCACTCCAGGAGTCTTTAATCTTTCTGTAATCCTCAGATTACCATTTTGGTCCTGTGTGTGGTCACACTGACTCAGGGCAGGTAACTCGGGGATTGACTAAGAGCTACCTGTCTTAGGTTCAAGACACATGTATATCCTTGTGTACGTTGGTAGCATTAATTTTGGTTGAGGCAGACAGGGCATTGCAGGATTGTATTTGAGTATGTCAGAAAAAGTACTGCATGAAATGCATGTGTATCTCATTGATATTGTAGTATCAATAAAAACATATTAGCAGTTCAGGCCACCCATGATGAAGTCCACCTTTTTAAAGAGAGATCTAAGGCCATCAGTGCCTACACAGTTAGGTCCATAATTATTTGGAAGATGACACATCTCTTGTAATTTTACCTCTCCACACCACAACAGTGGATTTAAAAAAAACAAAAACAAACAGTCAAGATATGATTGAAGTACAGACTTGCAGCTTTAATTCAAGGGGGTTTAACAAAAGTAGTGTATTAACTGTTTAGGATTTACAGCCTTTTTATACAGCCTCCCATTTTCAGAGGCTCAAAAGTAATTTCACAGTTGACTGAGAAGTAGTGTCATGGCCAGGTGAGGCCTGTTCACTTTATTATTTCATGTCAAATTAAGGTAATAAACAAACTGGAATGGATTCCAAGTATTCAACTTGCATTTGTTATTGCCTCACTGAAACTCTCAATAAGAGGTCCTAAGAAATGGTGATGCAAGTGAAGGAGCCCATTATTAGACTGAAAGACCAAAATAAACCTATTAGAGAGATAACATTAGGAGTGGCCAAATCGGTAACCTGGCACTCGTTCTTTCCTCAGTTAATAAAATTCCCCTCCACAGCATCTAGACAAGTCCATAGCAGTCTCAAGGAAGCAGGTGTATCATTGTTATTAAAGTCTACAGCATAGACATGCCCTCATGAATGTAAATGCAGAAGGTTTACAACAAGGTGCCAGACACTGGTTACTGTGGTTGGCACAGAACATGGAACAGGAAGTTCTTTTAGATGTTTTCTAGACTTGGCTAGAAAACATCTAAAAGAGGCTGTACATGTCTGAAAGAATTATTTTGACAGATGAAACCAAGATGAACTTGTACCAAAGTGATAGGAGGAGGAAAAAGACAGAAGGGGAGAAACAGCCCTTGATCCGAAGCATACACGTCATTTGTCAAAGTTATGGCAAGTATTTCAACCAGTGGTTTATGATGTGACTGCTGATAGGAATAGCAGGATAAATCCGAAGTCTACATGGGAATACTCTCCGCTCACATTTAACCAAATCCTGCAAAAATCAGCTCTTCACAGTGCAAAGCCCATTTTGTCTTTGAGTCTTGGCCGGTCCTGTTATGTAGATATTGTGTAAATGGTTTCAGTGGGAAAAAAAATCCAGTATTCCTATAAACAGGGTGGCTCTTCAATTTTTTTTTTTTTCTGCAAGTCCAGTCACTCATACTGCAGCTGTGATTGACAAATAGACTGAACAAAGAAAAGGAGCTATTTGTCAATCTCAAATAATGTCTATGCCAGAGTAGCGAGGTGCCTCAGATAAAAAAAGAGGCCAAAGTGTCAAACTCCATTATGTTCCAGTTATCGGTTATCTTCAAATTGAACTGCTTTTTGTATCAAGTTAAGCCCAGTGTAAACGACATCTTACTCATTCACAGAGCTAGTCTCTTTATTCTAGGGACTTGCCCAATAATAGTGATCATTTCTGTTTATTATTCTTACAACAGGGATGCTTTAAAATGTTAAGAAACCTACTGGAATGCTTGTACTTAATTTATGAAAATGTATAATGAAGACTCTACAAACACACCCTCTCTGATCATGCTAATCCATTTTTGCTGCTGTGCAGGAGCTCTCGAGGTGTCGAGAGTCAGCCCCTTAGCCTGCTGGTTCAGCTCCATGCTCTTCTGTTTTGGGGGAGCAGTGCTGTCGGGGATCATGCTGGCAGAGCCACCAGTCGCTCCTTTGTCCAACAGCACCGGTGTTCTCCTTGCTTCAGTCATATGGTAAATATCTGAGGCTGAAAAATAAGGTGTGTAGACTGTAGAAAAGAAAGAGACAGATGGGTTTGAATTAGTGAGAGGTGCTTTGTAACTATGAGGAATAACAGATAAACAAAGTCATTATCCAAGTTTCAGGGAAGAAGCAGGAAATGTGGAAACCTTTAGCCCCATCTTCTGGTGGCTTATATTTTTACACCTGCCTCACAAATAATACACAACACCCCCTGCTGGTGAATGTAGGTACTTGACAAAGACCTGAGGGTAATGCTGTCAAAATCACCTTTAGCCTTGTTTAGTGGCCATGTGGTTGAAACGTGCATGTGTCCACGTGTTAAATGAGCCTTGTGTGTCTCTATTAGGTACCTGGTGTTTTACTGCCCCATGGACCTGGTGTACGCTTGTG
>VVHJ01025887.1:0-11193 GCA_015107715.1 Tylochromis polylepis
GAAGTGGTCTGTGGTCACCACCTGCAGAACCACTCCTTTATTGGTGATGTCTTGCTAATTGCCTATAATTTCCACCTATAATTTCCATTTGCACAACAGCATGTGAAATTGATTGTCAATCAGTGTTGCTTCCTAAGTGGACAGTTTGATTTCACAGAAGTGTGATTGACTTGGAGTTACACTGTGTTGTTTAAGTGTTCTCTTTATTTTTTTGAGCAGTGTAGTATAAGGTCAAGACCCTACAACAATACAAAGAAAGTAGAGAAAACCCAAACAATCATATGACCCCCTAAGAGCAAGCACTTGGCGACAGTGGGAAGGAAAAACTCCCATTTAACAGGAAGAAACCTCCAGCAGAACCAGGCTCAGGGAAGAGCAGCCATCTGCCATGACTGGTTCGGGGGAGCTGCACTACAAGTAAACAAACAGAGCTGTATAAAATAAAGTATGTCGTATTGCTGCAAATTTCTTGTGCTTTTAATTGAGAAATATTTTGTGTCTAGCTCTCTGTTTGAGTAATGCACCGAGACCCAAGGAACTAAACAAGGATGGTGGACACAATATTATGAACAAATATAAAAATACAATGCTCTACAGTAAGGACTAAAAGCATAAACATTTGTTTTTTTGTGTTAAATCACTTATTACATTTTGTAATATATGTATATATTCCTTTTAAATCACTGAGAAAGCATATCACAACCATACTAGAAACATACTCGCACAAGAAAAGATCAAGATTATCAGCTGATAAAGATGATATTTGTCATTCCACATTTCATTTTTCGAATGTGATATACAGTTGTTCTTGTTTGCTGGTGATGGTGCAATAAAGGAGAAGAGGCTGGGATAGCTTTAAAAATCTCAGAAGGTTCAGCAGGGTCAATTTAGATGTGCCCGGGCTACAAAAAGAAAAGCTCTGAGGGGAAACCCAAAGTCCGACTGGATTAGGATGCAAAAACAGCTAAGACCCCAGTTCAAGTCCCAGCCAGCCAGCTGGGCCTTTGCCATGTGCCATTCCTCTGCTGTCTTTCCCAGCGTTTCCTGTCTGTCTTTAAAAACAAAAAACTGTCTGCCATTATCAAGCTATTGTGAAATATTATAAAGAAAATGCAGATTGTTGTGATGTCAAAAAGGGAACAGGAAACATGACAAATTTATTAGTGTACGATCCCACGCGTTATGTTTGCGATCACAAGATTATGAGTGCCAGGTAAGAACAGCACAGCCAAAAGTGCTTAAATGAAACTTGATATGAAAGCCTGAGGGTGCAGCATCAAGGGCGTGATGCACAACTGTGTCATTACACAAAAGAAGAGAACATCAGACCAAGCTGCACAGTTAAGTAGCCTGTCATTTGATCAGATTTGGGAAGAATCTGCGATAACAACAAAAACAGGTCACTAAGTGGGATCGTATGAAATACAGATGAGTGCATAACAGCTTCACAGAAAAAGGGCACTCCCATCGGGGTAGACTCATTTCATGACAGGATAAAGCGGCTTACTCTCAGTAACTTTGTTTTGCTTTCTCTCAAAGCAGAGAAGTGGACCTGAGCCATCCCAGAAAAATGTCCCCTACTGCATGAACAAACTGCCACATCCCTTTTGTTAGGGTCAGAAGTTCAGGTTTTTCCTTTATTTTGTCACTCATCCGTTAATGTGACAATAGCATTTTTAGATCACACCATTTTGTAACATTTTAAAGAAATGTGTATTTGTATTTTTTTTTTTTTAAATTAAAGTGCTTTCTTTTAATGGCATGTTTGGTGTGACCATGCAGTGTGTTTAAATGATAATAAATTCAAAATAATTAATTAAATCAGCAGTTTATGTCCTTTCAAATGCCAGGGTGGTACACCTATAAACAAGTGGCTCTTATTTCTTAGGAAAAAACTAACAAAAGCAAAGTGAATATTTCATCACACAGAGGACCGCATGTCATCTTTACAGCTAGCTGAAAAAGGATTGCTGTCACTTGAAAATGGATTTAACAAATAGCTAAACTCATACTCAACTCATACAGAAGTTGGTATTGTATGCTTTTTGAATCATATGATACAACCAATGTAAAACTAGGGTGTTCAATCAGAAAAATCTTTATTTCATTTAAAAATATGTATGCTCTTCATACCAAACATGAAAGTTAATACGGATGAATAAAGTAAAAGCCAGTTTAAATTGCAACTATATGCAAACAGTAAATGGTAAATGGACTGGTTCTTATATAGAACTTTTCTACCCTACTAGAGCACTCAAAGCACCTTAAACGACACGCCCCATTCACCCATTCACACACACTGATACAAGCAGTTTGTGTGCGTTCATACACAAATGTCGGGTGGTGCAAATGCAAGAAATGACACTTAATTTATGTAATTATGTTGTTTAAAAGTTACAGATCTATTATATTGCTTACCATAACAAATGATGAATTGACTTCTTTAACCAGAAATTGCGTTTAAAAACAATAACAATGATAACAATTTAACAACAATTTGCAAAATTTCTCATTTGGATTCATTGCTCCATAAAACTCGTTGCAACTGATTTTCAGTCCAGTTCTTGTGCATAGATAGATAGATAATGGTTCCTGTTAAAAATCTACAATGAAATAACACAGACATTTTTACAGGCTACTGCAGAAGCTGATGGGGTTGTAGTTCACATTAGAAACTGTAGGAGCAGCAGCACGCAGATAGGCACTCTTCTTCGTCTCTTCTCGCTCCCGCTGTACCCTGTAGTTTTGATCCTGCTCTCCCACAGAAGTTGTCTCCTCAAGTTTTCTGCTTCTGTTATCAAGGTAGTTACTTCTCGGCCACAATTATTAATTAAGGTAACTGCCCGTTTTTTGTAGGTTTTGTTTAAAAGTTCGCTTTCTCTTTAAAGTTTAGCTAGCTGATATTTGTCAACCATCCCCATCAGCAGCGCTGCTGCTGCGATTGAGGTCTGTATATTTAAAAAAAAAAAGAAGAAGACAAAGAAAACAAAAGTCATGCATACATCTGCATTTACTTTACGTTTTATGTGTTTATCTTTTAACTGAGGGTTTGTATCTTCCCATTTAACCAGCCTTACATGTTCAGTTTTTAATTTCACATGCCAACATTAAGCTTAAACTCAGATTTCCTTGAATATGTGTCTCTTTACAAGCTGAATCGTTATATTTTGCATTAATGCAAGTCATGTAAGAGAAGATGTTAAAATGTAAAAGATTTATATATTCACGCTAATTAAATATCAATATTCTTTGCCAAAAAAAGATCAGATATAGTGTTTATAGCTCTTTTTAAAATATTTCTCTATGAAATGGGTGCAGTGATTTATTTGAAGCATGCTTGGACACACGGTATAAAAACAGTTTTGTGCAATTCTAATGAGCTTGAAAGTCAGTATTTGGTATGACCACCTTTATTCTTCAGTATTTTCCTGAAGTCTGCTAGTTCTCAGTCATCCAGGTCATGGAGCAATTAATTAAGCGAAACAGACAACGCGAATCGACTATGAAGTCTTCATCAGACCCTGATTGATAAGCCTTTAGATCGATGCTTTATGCTTCAATGAATCACTACTCACTCACACTTGGTAGTGCAGGCAGTATTATCTAATTTTCAAGCCTATTTAAACTCTCAGAGTATGATTTTGAAATTCAGCTACTCTTTTGAAATTGCATATTCCTGAAGACACTGCAGCAGATATTTGACTTATAAAGATTTAAATGTGACTCTAGATATTGCTATTTGAAGATGAGTCCACAAAAACAACTTAAAAATGCTCCTAACTTTGTTACAAAAATTCTATTTTTACGAGCTAACTGAAAATGAAAGAGAGCTTATAAATTTGGCAGATTTCCTAATAAGAAGCGTTTCATCACGCTGGAGTTTTTCATCAGTTTGGTCAACTGCTGTGGAATGACTCAAGTTATTGCATGAAGTGTGACAGATTTCCTGTTTTTCATCTTGTTTGAGAGGCGATGGAGAAACTTTCACTGCAATTTCAACAACAATATTCTCAGAGTGTAGATTTCACTCATTTCGTTTTCAAATGGGTGAAAAAATTCTAACATACTTTATGGAAAAACCCATTTCATCAGGAATAAATGGCAGTGGCAGGTCAGAAGTGGGCATAGATACCACGTTATCCTAAGGCACAGACAGCAAGCGCAGAGGACAGCTCAGAGTTGGCGTTTCTGTTCCTACTAACAGAATTGAATAATATTGGGGAGCTAAAACAGAAATTGCTGTTTCTCTAATGTTTTGTTGGGGTTTTTTGTTGTTGTTGTTTTGTTTTTTTCTGTTTATCTTTACTGAGTTTCAAACAACCCTCATTATGTTTTCTTGGCTTATTTATCTGTTAAGCAAATGGAAAAGATTACTGGGGATGTCTAGTTATGTGGGTAGCATTGGCACAAAAAAGCATTGCTATGCAGGAGTCAGTGTAATCACGATAGCGTTGTTACTCTTTATGAAAACCTTGAATTCACTCAAGTTTTTCTGCATCAACACAAACTAACTGTAACTGGAAGCTCAACCTTGCTGTGACAGACAACCATTTCCAACTGCCATGTGATTAATCAGATGAGGAGGCCTAATCCAATTAGCATACTAGCATGCATGTTGGCGCTCTTAAGCTTGCAGCTAGGTCAGGATAATTTTGTTTGTGAGCTTCGCAGAGGGGAGAGAGTGAACGAGGTATGGGAGACATGTTTTAATAATTCAAATAGAAATTTAAATCTTGTTTTTTTGTTGTATGTTTATTACATTTACAACAGCTTTTTTTTTTTTTTTGTCCGATATTAACAGGTGTACCTCTGTTTCTTCTCAAGGTCCTGCAACATGTCCATTGTTAAGATCCACGCCAGAGAGATCTTCGACTCTCGTGGAAACCCCACAGTAGAGGTTGACCTTTACACTGACAAAGGTAGGCCTAAATGCGTGACCTTCTTGGCCAATTTTTTAGTAGTTAAAATAGTGTTCATTATGAAAATTTTTACTTAAGATGTTGTTATCTATTCGTGTATTTTTTTTAAAAAATTATTTAACCATTTGTTATTCTTCTGTCTTGCTTCTGGTTGCATGTACCTTTTCCAGGCTTGTTTAGGGCCGCTGTACCAAGTGGGGCATCTACAGGAATCTATGAAGCCTTGGAGCTCAGGGACAATGACAAGTCTCGCTACCTTGGGAAAGGTCTGTACATATTTCATTTATTTAATTTCATAAAATTGTTGATATGTGTTTGTTTTGTTATAAAGAAGCTTTATTATTTGAACTCTAATTCATTTTTAAGAAAAATACTTTAAATATCGACTTCTGTCTTGTCTTTTTTTGTCTTTCTATGAGTTATCTCAGCTCTCCATTCTCTTTCTCATTGTCTTTGCCAGATATGACAGGGTTAGTGAGTTCCCATTGCCTGTCCTTCTAATTTAAGACAAAAATGTGTCCATTTGATAGTAGATCAATGTGCATGGTTGGCTGGCTGTAAAGCATGCTGTCATTTCAGTATTGATTATTTGCATGTTGATTTTTAAAATGGCGGTTAAAAGACTGACTATGGGAAATAACAGAGTTAATTGCACAAACATGTCTTTCTTTGTGTCAAAGTATGAATTTCAGAATCAAAAGTTGCATGTTCTGGTAAATCTATGGCTTTAATATTGGGCTTCCAAGAGTTGCCCATTATATTTTTGAAAGAATGATCTCTAATGTGTCCTTCACAGGAGTCTCACAGGCTGTAGAGCACATTAATTCAACCATTGCTCCTGCACTTGTGGGCCAAGTAAGTTAATGTAGTGTCTGCATTTTCTAATATGTATGCTAAGTAACCTTTGGAAGGTTTTTCATCGATAATGAAACGCTAATGTGAATCTTACTGTCTGCTCAGGATGTATCTGTGGTTGAGCAAGAGAGAATTGACCAGATGATGATTGACATGGATGGCACAGAGAACAAATGTAAGTGACAAAAGCATCTGTACTGTTATGTACACTGCGGTATAGTCTTCATAAATGTCTGCTTAATGACAGATTTCTCATACCTTTAATGGTGATGTTAAATAAATAAAACACCTAATCAGCAGAATTGGAAAACTGTTCCAATGAGAACAGTTTTGTTTTTTTCTTGTTACCCTAAAAGGTTTTCAAATGCTGTCTTTAAAGGTGCAATACAAAGGTTTTTTGTATATAAAAAAAGTGAACCATATTACAACATTTACTTAAAATTATGATGAGAATGTGAAGAATTAACAGTTGTGATTAACAGACATGATTAGTGACGCTAGGATCCTTAAGATGGAGTAGTGAGTGAATGTGCGGTCTTTGTCCCCTCAGCCCAAAATTAGAATAAAAAGAACATTTTATTTTATTTTATTTTATTTCAGCAGTCTATGATTTTGACCGAGTTTAAAGAAAGTTGCCAATGAAAGGTTAATGCAAAAGCAGTTTAAGACCTTGCAAATGACCACTGGATAGGAGGATTATGTGGCGAGCATAGAATAGAATAGAATGGAAATATTCTTTATTGTCCCTCATTGAGGAAATTCATTGAGGGTAGGTTTATTCTTCCCCTCGTGCCTGAATCCTCCAGGAGAAACTGCATCATGTTATAGCTGCGACACAGCAACTGGAACTGGAACTGATCCTTCTCCCGATTTCACCGGCTGCTCCACAACACTTATTAAAAGTGTAGTATGCCCATCTTATGATGTCCTCTGTTCTGGCTACTGGCATCCTGCAGTCCTAGTAGCTAGGAAAAGGGACTCAGGGTATGAACCCAGCAGCAATTTTAAAAAGAAAAAAAAAAAAGTTTGCAGTAAATAGGATCTGAAGAGGCTGTTGCATGCTGTTATGAAAAAAACAGTGACATTTTTTGACGAATATGTTATACATATTGCACCTTTAAAGATAATTGTCATTAAGCATTTACAGTCAAATTAGATGCATTTACTTCAATTTGAGACGTATCAAGGTGGTCCTTCCTGAGTTTTATTTATTTATTTATTTATTTTTATTACTAATGCAATATCATTACATTAAAAATATTTATATATCATGTTTTTTGTTTTGTTTTTTACAACTAACAGCCAAGTTTGGAGCAAACGCCATTCTAGGCGTGTCTCTGGCTGTTTGCAAAGCTGGTGCAGCAGAGAAAGGAGTCCCCTTGTATCGCCATATTGCTGACCTCGCAGAAAACCCAGAGGTCATCTTGCCTGTACCGGTGAGACTTTGTTTATCTGATGGCATGCATAAATTTGCTGGCCTGTCTTCATTCAGTTGACCTTTCAGTAAATGTCTTATTATAATTCTAACATACCTTATTTTTCCATTCTCTGCATTCATCAGGCCTTCAATGTGATCAACGGCGGCTCTCATGCAGGCAACAAGCTTGCCATGCAGGAGTTCATGATCCTGCCCATCGGGGCTAGCACCTTCAAAGAAGCCATGCGCATTGGAGCCGAGGTTTACCACAATCTCAAGAGTGTCATTAAGACGAAATATGGCCAGGATGCCACTAATGTGGGTGATGAAGGTGGCTTTGCTCCAAATATTCTGGAAAATCAGGAAGGTAAACATTTGAGCTTAGGATGTATTTCTATTGTCTCTTATAAAATATATAATGTCATGTAAAAGAAGCTACACACAAATTGTACAGGAATATTGTTTCAGTAACAAATAATGAACATATTTGTTCATATGTGATGTTTAACCTTGCAGCTCTGGAGTTGCTGAAGGAGGCCATTGCTAAAGCAGGGTACACAGATGAGGTTGTGATTGGCATGGATGTGGCAGCATCTGAATTCTACCGGGATGGAAAATATGACCTGGACTTCAAGTCACCTGATGATCCAAGTCGTTACATCACACCTGACGAGTTGGCTGATCTCTACAAGAGCTTCGTGAAGGATTATCCAGGTAAACTCCTGAAACTGTCTGCTTTTTGCAAATAATCTGAGTTGTAAGTAGTCATTTTAAAGCAAGCATAGTTTTTTTGCATCGATTATCTATTTGATTTACTTGTTGCAGGGACATTTCCAGACTAGCCTAGCCTAACCCTATTGCTTCTTGTTTTTGTTTTTGTTTTGTTTCTTGGCTATTGCTTCTATAATTAGCACAACAGTTTTCAGATGTGCTCAAATAATTAGAACATTTTTTTTCCCCTAATGATCAGTTAAATGTGGATTTGATACATTTGCATTAACTGAATGTGCCATTGGTATACAGGAGCAATGGTTGCTGGATGTTGGCCTCTGTATTACTACTTAATTGTTTTTATTGGAATTTTTAACTTAAAGCTACTTAGTTAATCGCTAATGCTCATATAACATTTCCAATATTCCTCTATTGAATGTGATTGCAGAAGTGCAACAATCAAATTGTGTTGTTTGTGTTTCTTGTCTTGCTGGACTTCTTTTAATAAGTCTTGGACTTACTAGGTTTTAAAGTATCTCAAGTCATAGTAATGTTGTTTTGACTGTCCTTCCAGTGGTGTCCATTGAGGATCCGTTTGACCAGGATGACTGGGAAGCCTGGACCAACTTCACTGGCAGCACAGACATCCAGGTTGTTGGCGATGATCTGACTGTGACTAACCCTAATCGGATCAGCAAGGCTGTGGAGGAGAACGCCTGCAACTGTCTGCTGCTTAAAGTCAATCAGATTGGCACAGTTACTGAATCAATGAGGGCGTAAGTCAACCTTTGAAACTCATAAGAGTGTTTATGTAAGTATTAGATTTAAGGTGTGTTTTTTATTTCACTGCTAATCCCTTCCATATATACAAGGAGCAGCCGGAGGAAAGATGGGTGACGTGACTGTAATGTTACTTGAGTTGAGGACAGCTTTATACGTCACTTTACAAAAAACAATGCCTTTTCGCTTCATTTTGGGTGAAATATGTGACTCATTTAAAATCACAAGTATCATGATCACTTTATCGGTACAGCAAAGTATATTAAATTATTTTTTTGTTTAAGTAAATAGGACAAGCTTTCGTGACCTGGTTATATGGGTTTCTCTCTTTCTTCAGCATACAAGTGTTTATGTCCTTGGTAACTGTGCAATCAAAGCTTCCCAACATGTGTCATTTCATGTAAACCCTATAAGTCTTGCCCAAATATCCCAACCAAGCTTTAATCTGGTGACAGTGCTGATGATGCTACAAGCTAACGCTAACCAGAGCATTCGAATGATAACTTCATTGGTAGCACCTGAAATGCAAAGAAGAGAGGAGGGAAGAAGAAAGTGAAAAGAGTGAGGAAAAAGTTCTGAATTGTTGGAATTGCATCATCCATGTGGGGGACCTTTAAGCAAAATCTTGTTGCTCTCCGCAGGTGTAAGATGGCCCAGCAGAACGGCTGGGGTGTGATGGTGAGCCATCGCTCTGGTGAAACTGAAGACACCTTCATTGCAGATTTGGTGGTCGGCTTATGTACTGGACAGGTAATATTTAATGTAAAAGTGCAAATTTTTAGAACATGAAAATGACACTTGTTTGTCTAGAATCCTAAATGCCTTATCGTATCTGTGAGAAGGGGATTGGTGTTCCTAAACTGGATGTGGATTTTAGGTAGATGATGTGCTTGCAGTGGATAAGATAAACCTTTATTAGTCCGACAAGTGGGAAATTTCCTTGGTTCATGGCAGAAAGTGGTCAGTACAACATTAAGAGTAGCAGTATAGAATAAAGCACTCTATAACGTATGGTTAAATCTGACTCTAAAGCACTTTGAGAGGTTGGTAAAACTAGAAAAGCAGTATGTAAATGAAAGTCCATCCTAATTATAATAATACAACTTGAACAAATGTATTACAAATGCTAAAATAAACAATGTTTTGACACACTCAGATCAAGACCGGGGCTCCTTGCCGCTCTGAGCGTTTGGCCAAATACAACCAGATTCTCAGGTGAGCCTTATTCAACTCACAAGTTTTATCATGTTTTTCTGAAATGAGCATAAAAAGTGTAAAACATGAACATTGCTCCCAAGTGCCTTAAGCCTGAATTTTATCTTAAGGCCAGCAGGTGGTGCTAGCTGTGGTTGCAAAAATATTTCTGCTCCTACAGAAGTCTATGGGAAACTGGCTTGAAAGTGTTTACAGAAGTCGGTGTTTTGACCTCTTTAAACATCTTCCTGCTGAGTTTATGCATTCAGTCACTTGTCTTGGGTCATTATTGTTGATATGAACCTGCAGACTCACTGGCCAATGAGCATGCAGTTTAACAGTTAGACCCACCCACCATCATCACAATCGCTTTTTGCAGTCAAGATAGCAACAGCAAAAACACTCATAACAAGGCTTTAGAACAGGATATGAGCATTTTTGCTGTTGCCATTTTTTGTTTGTTTTGTTTTTTCTTTGGACTGCAAAATTTAAAAGTTAATTTTGTATCAAATGTTAAGTGCAATGAAAAGACCTCTGACTAAATTAAAGAGCAAAACTAATTTTGCATCTCTCTTACTACAGAATTGAAGAGGATTTGGGAGACAAGGCTTACTTTGCTGGAAAAAACTTCAGAAAACCAGTGATAGAGTAAAGGAGTGAAGACTTTACAAATATGTGCATGCACACAAATGCACAGTAACTTGTTTGCTAATAAATGAAAATGCATTTCAACAATAAGGATAAATGTAGAACTACTCGCATAAAACCTGCTGTAATACTTAATAGAGAACTACCTGAAACTACTTGAACTCTGACTCTACAATAAAGTTTTCTTCCATCTTAAGTTTCTCTATTTTTTTTGAGTAAAATAGTTATCAAACATGACACAATACATTATGATTATTTCTTTTTATTGTGCCTATGTTACATATTTTACTCTTGTACAATTTTTAAGATGACTAAACAATGTGATCTTAATAGCGTCTTTCCAGATGTGTGGCTTGCACACAGCATTTTTTTGGTTTTTCAGCAGTTAAATTAAAAAGAATGAAGCTATTTGGAAAATGAGATTGACCCTACCCCTAAATAAGGAGGCCTGCAAAGGGATGCATGACTAAACATTTACAGTCTGCAAATGTGTAATAGGTTAATAAGATATTTATCAGTGTAGTGGTTCTTTCTTCATGGTAATTTTTTTTCCTTTTTTTTTTTTTTTTTTTTTTTTTTTTTTTATTGTCCCATGTGTCACTGATCAGATATGCAGAATTGAAAATGCTCCGAAACACACCGTGACGTGCGTCCGGACACATCAGAACA
>VVHJ01025887.1:13464-24769 GCA_015107715.1 Tylochromis polylepis
AGTGTCAACAAGCCACATCCAAACATCCTTCGACATGGACGACCTGTTCAGTCCGCGGAGGTAACTTCATTAACTCGTCGCCTTCATTTACGTCGCCTTCGTAGTTTAGTTGTCTTGAAATGTGTGTTTTTAGTGTTTCGCGGCGTTACTTTGAGAGCAGCTTGCGTGAAATAGTCGGAGTGTCAGTGGTCACGAAGTTCGTGCCTGGCTAACAAGCTAGCCAAAATAACAGCGTAACGCTACTGTCTCGTTAGCAGCTAATGGCACGGGCTTGTCAAAACGCTTCTCTGGGCGCAGTTATTTCTACAGCTATCGTGTAAATAATGTCAATAAATGTGATTAACCTTAGGTAGAGTTTGCAAACATTTATTGAATTGACTGTGGAATTCCCGTGAGGCATGTATTTACATGAGCAGCTGCTAATCGGTGTCAAAATTTTATGCATGCTAATGTTGATATTTATTCTGGATTGCTTAGGTTAACAAGGTAGGGTACGGTTTACTGTCAGTCTGATCTCCAAAAGTAGCACACACTGTTCTCGTAATGGTGTCCGTAAAAATTAGCAGCTCATGTATGATTGATTGACAGGGTTTTGCGATGGCTGTAGCGTCGGATTTCATTCATGTAATATAAGGAAACGTCGCGGCTCACGGCTGAGATTGGCCCACGGAGGCGGAGGGGCGGGATGTTATCGCACTGCTGAAATCACTGTGCGGTCTGTGGGAGGGAAGCTGCTCTGACAAGTTACATGCAAATATTGATCTTTTGCCGGCCTACATACTGTACAGCGCTAATTACCTGTTAATTACATGTGTATGCATTTCAGACTGCATTTGATTAAAACAATTGAGTTTAATTTGCTCCGATGTAGAAATGTAATGCTGCCTGGGTTTTTCCTTCTTCCTTCTTTAATTTCAGGAGCCTAAACAGCACACAGGGAGAGATAAGAGTGGGGCCAAGTCATCAGGTAGCTGCTTTTTTTTTTTTTTAAATAAATAAACTATAATCAAGAAATGCATCAGCTACTAGACTCATTGTACAATCAGTTTCACAGGACTTGTTGAGATTAGGAGGTGTTTTCTGAACAATGTAGTTAAACACGTGTCTTTCAAACCTGCAGGGACTTGCACAGGTTTGCAGTTTCACAACTTTTTCTTATTAGTAGGGCTGCACCAAATTGTGTAATAACCACAGCTGTTTCCAGTGATTTAAAAAATTTTTATTATTCTGCTCTTTGTGTGTGTATATATTTTATATATATACTCACGTATATATTGATTTTCCTTAGATCTTCACTGAGTTCCTTGGACTTTGTCATTGCTCTGAGTGTTGGTCAGTCCAATGAGCACTGTCAAACAAATCCTTTTTAAGCTGGCAAAGAGAAACTACCAGTTGTCAATCAAGTTAATAGGCCTTGGCCTTGTCAATTTAAAAGATACCACAGAACTTTCAGCACCACCAAGAGCAAGGTCTTTCTTGGAAATGAGATTCTTAATCTCAATGAGATTTTTACCTGGATAAATAAAGGACTAATAATAACAAATAGATAAATAAAACATTTGTATGTGTATATTTGAGTCTGTGTGAATTAAAGAAAGATATATGTGCATCCCTTGTAAATGTTTCTTTCGTAGCTAATATGTTACATTCCAGTGTCTTCATGAAAATCCTATTATGTAACTCAGCTTGCTAAACCTATTTGATAACCAGAAAACCCTTTAACCATTATTTACTTAATAAACATACTAATAATGTGTTTTTTGTAGCTTTTTCTTTGTACATTTTTCTTTTGTTGTCCCTTGTACCGATTACTTGATTACTGTGGTTTTGGCTTTTCGTTTGTTGCACTGCAGGCCAAGCTCCCAGAGCTGCAGCCACGGCCTGCGCCTGGTTTGCAAACCCAAACAGAGAGTGAGGAGCTCATGTGGACGCCTGGGGTCAATGACTGTGACCTTCTCATGTACCTCAGAGCTGCTAGGTAAGTGGAAGTCTTGGCACCTTTTGCAAATTAAAAAAAAAATTATATATAAAATTTCTTTAGAAATTTCAGATTAACAGAATTTACAATAACATTTAATAGTAAATAATTCAGTGCCCTTACATCTGTATTTAGCTGTTCAGTAACTTTTAGATTACAAAATAATCCCAACTGCAATGTAACCTTTAATATGTTTTGGCAATAAGTACTATTATTGGTGTAAAAATACTATAAGACAAAGAGTCTTACTGGCCCACTTTTGACACAGTCATCAGGAAAGTGTTACAGATGAGGAAGTACATGCAAAGTAGAACCACTCTTGGTTTCACCATTGTTGTTAGATGATATTTTTTCTGGTTGGTTGCAGTAGATTTTAGTCAGTTCAAACTCTATTCATGTCTCAAGTGTTTTTTGTTTTGAGTTTTTTGCCTCAGTTATGTTGAACTTACAAATTATTGAGGTTATGATGCAGGGATTTAGTGAATACTGCTGTATCTAATCTGGCTGCACAGTTGGGTGTGTTAGTGGTTTGTTGGCATTCAGCATTTCAGCGACATTTTTCATTCGTCAGCACCTGTCAGTTTAAAAAAAATAGTGCTCTAATGACATAAATGTTGCTTTACTTGCTCTTAAGCTGTGTTGCTGTTGTCTCCTTTATTTTTTGCCTGATTTATTAAATATCATGTAAGCAGGCAACATAGCTTCATACGAAAACTAATGTTAAACTAAGAAAGAGCAAAGGTACTCCTTCAGCATTGGTTTCACTTGTTAACATAAATACTTCTGTTTATTTTCAAGGAGCATGGCGGCGTTTGCAGGGATGTGTGATGGTGGATCCACAGAGGATGGATGTTTAGCAGCCTCCCGTGATGATACCACACTCAATGCTCTGAACATGGTATGGGGCACGACTTGAATCATATTATTATTTTCCAGCATCATTTATTGCAGATGTATTTAAATCCATGATTTTTCTCAATTTTAGCTTCATGCAAGTCACTATGATGCAGCAAAAGCTCTCCAGCGTCTCGTTAAGAAGCCTCTGCCAAAACTTATTGAAAAGTGTTGGTCAGGAGATGACGTGGTGAGAGCCTTTTTTAGTTATATAGCAATAAAGGTTATTTAGATCTTTATGCAAGCTGATAAAATTTATAAAGGGTTTAAAATATATTTAACATATTTAAAATTTGCAGGTAGCATATATGTATTTTTTTTTTATTATTATCATTATTTGGACAGTTCGCCTGCATCTTAAATGGTTCTTCAGATTCTAATATGATGCATCTCTGCAGCAGCATTGCATCTTTAACAGCTACGTGTTTTTAAAAGCAAATCCGTACTCTTACAAAGTAAATCAGTTCCATGTTTATTAAAAGCTTTTGTCTGCAATAATGTTCTGCATGAATATCATTCAACTTTTTTTGCCTCCTTCCTGTTCCTCCTTACAGAAACGCTTCATCAAAGGCTTGAGACAATATGGCAAAAATTTCTTCCGCATTCGGAAAGACTTTCTCCCCAGCAAAAAGACTGTAATTTCAAATTTTGTTTTTGCAGACAAAATAATTTATAATGATTGTAACATGTCACTGTTGTCACATCTTTGATCAGAAAGCTGAGTCATAATATGACTATCTGTGTTCTTGTCTTCAGGGAGAACTGATCACTTTCTATTACCACTGGAAGAAAACACCAGAGGCCGCAGGAACCAGAGCTTACCGACAGCAGCGCAGGCAGCCGTCCTCTCGCAAAGCAAAAACGCGATCTGCAGCTTCTCCTTTGAACACCCAGTCTCGAAATTATTCAGGTAATCCTCATAAGCTTCTTTGAAAAGGTGTTCCCAAGTCTGTTGAATGGAGGAATAATTGTAAAATCCAGAGATTTGGCAGTCCTTTGAGCTGGACTTTGTGTCGGTCTAAGCTGTTTTTGGCATGTTTGTTTGTTTGTTTTCTTGCAGTGGATGCAAGTTCTGCCAGTGATGATGATCTTGATAGTGAAGACAGTGAACAGGAAAGTAAGAGCTGCAGTCATTGTGGCACAACAAGTGAGTTTTAGGATTAGGACAGTGGATAAAAGCTGATAAAGAAAGCTGTTTTTAAACAGTTAACAGTGAAACTTGTACCTAAAGCCGTTTTTATTGTTACAGCTTCTAAGGATTGGCACCAGGGTGGAAGAGGCAACCCTTTGCTGTGTACAAGTTGTCGTACTTATGAAAACAAACATGGATGTCTGCCGTCAGCCCCAAAGTCAGGAAGTGCTCCGTTCATGTTTAAACCTGTTAAAGTGGAGGAAGAAGTGAACAGCAAGCATGGCATGAGGACACGGCGTAGTAGAGCACCTGTAAGCTTGAGGCTGGCAAATCAGCCACACACTCACTATTACCAATTACATTAGATTACAATTAAATTAGATTTTATAGTTTTAAGTCTTTTCAAATCTTGCTTCACCTCTTTGCAGATTTTGCAAGTAAGGAATACTTGTCGTCCTTGTTTTGGGTTTTAACAACATTAAATGTGTGTTCCGTTTTGTCTTTAAAGCAATTATCATCTTTACGAAGTGGCCACAGGAGGCTTACAGGCTCCCCGACCAGTGAGGATCAGCAGTCCAGTAACCAGCCTTCCCCGAGTGGATCCATCTCCAATTCTTTGAGATCGTCTTCCACAGATACTAAGAATGACTCCACAAAGAAAACAAACAAGGTAGAACATGATTACCTATTCATATACTTGTTGGACCTGTTTGGCATTATCTTGTGACACTAGCTTGGTTGCTTGTGGGGTCACTTTGGTTGCTGCCAAACAGTAGACTGTTAATGTGGTTTTTCTTTTTTTGTTGTTTTGCCTTGACAACCGCACAAATATTTAAACGGCTGCGTGCATGACGTTACGACACGTGTATGGTTTTGTCAGTTGGAGTCATCTAATTTGTGGAGAGTGATGACATTTATGTCTTTTAATATTGTGTTCTGATCTCTACTGCTGTTTCTGCAGAGGGTAAAAGAGGAGGTCACGTCGCAAAAGTCAGCAAAACGTGTACGGGAAAGTGCTGCTCAGGAGCCCGATGAGCCTGAGAAAGTAACACCTAAAAGGCCAAAGACACAGGTGAGAGCACATGTGCAATTAATGCAAACTAAAGTTGCAGTAACACTTTTATAGTGACCTTCATCATTCTTTTAATATCTAAGGAAAACCTGCTGTTATTCAGTATAGTGTAAAGCAACAATATGACTTCATTCCAGCTGATAAGACAAATAAAAACATAGTTACTTTAGACATGAATTCACCTTTAAGTACAACATGAGCCAGGTTTTTTTTTGTGTTCCTCCAGGATCCACAGAGCTCGCGTTCAGAGGGAGAGGCTGAGGTCGAGGAGGAAAGCTCTTCAGAGAGCCGCAGTGCTCAGGATGATGGCAGCAGTGACACCAAAGACATCGATCAGGACAACCGAAGCTCCTCTCCCAGCATTCCCAGCCCTCAGCAGGGCAACGAGAGTGACTCCGACTCATCTGCCCAGCCCAACGGTGTTCCATCAGAGCCTGTTGCCCCCACTGCTGTATTAGCTGACACACCAGTCCCTCAAGCCCTCCCCTCTCAGCCCATCACTCCCCAGCCACCGCAAAGCATACCCTCTGCGGATCCAGCTCAGAGTCCCCCTCCTCCCTCTCCAGATCCCCCTCAGGCCGCCACTGGCCAGTCAGCTGCCACGGTGGGCACAAACAGCCGTGCACAACCCACCCCTCACTGTCTTTCTAGTCCACTGGCTCTGCCATCATCATTGGAACAGGAGTCTCAGATTCCTCCTGCATTTCAGATCCCATCCACTCTCAACTCTGCACAGCCTCTGCAGCCGCATGGTCCATCACCTTTGCCCCCCCAACGACCTCCATCCTTCTTTAGGGATGGTCAGCTCCACCAGCCTCCTCTTTCTGGTCCTCAAGTCAAGCCTCCTCCCACTACTCCTATTCCACCTTCACACAAACAGCTTCCCCATCAGTCTGCTACACCTTTCCCCCAGATGCCCTCTAATCTCCCCCCACCTCCTGCTCTAAAGCCTCTCAATTCTCTGCCCAACCAGCATCCTCCAGGTGCTCCCCCTCCACCTCTTCAGCTTATGCCACAACCTTTGCCAGTGCATTCACTTCCAGCCCAGCTTCCAGTGATCTCTCAGGTGCAGACACACTCTGGAAAAAACATGACTTCCTCTTACTCACCTGCTGCGGCCTCACACCCCCTCACCTCTGTAACACCCTCTGCTATTGGCCCTGTCCCGAGCCTCCAGCCATCATTCCCACCTCTTCCTCTGAGACCTTCGTCTGGCAGTGCTGCAGGAGGTTCACAAGTTCAGGTTAAAGAGGAGCCTCTTGATGAGATGGAGGAGGCTGAGAGCCCACAGTCTCCACCTCGAAGCCCCTCACCAGAGCCCACCATTGTCAACATGGCAAGTCATGCCAGTCAGTCTGCACGGTATGGTTTTTTTTTTAGTTTTTTTTTTAGGTCAGTATTTGTGTAAAATCGCAAAAAAACCCAATCCAATGTTTACTTGACAGGTGCAGCAAAAATCACCTGAGAAATGTCAGTCCAGCATTTTTCTCCTTTTAAAAGATGCTTTGACCTGTGAGAAAAATATGTTTCCCTTACCCGTTTAGCACTTCTGTCCCAGACACATTTGTCTGAGAACAACTCTGTATGATGCACTTGTTAAACTATGCAGGGGTGTAGCTGAGATAAAAATTAAAGTCTAGTGCGAAGGGTGTGTGAGAGTCTGTGTGATGTAAGTCTCTGTGATCTCAAGATGGCAGTATTTTTTTTCTTAAGTTTTGTTATTTTATTGTTCTTTACACTGATTCTTGAAACTTTAAGAAAACAGATGTGTGAGAGCAATGCTTTAACCGTGGGCCAGTCTGCAACACATTTTGCTTTTCCACCAGTCCCAAAAGATGTGAAAAGAAAATACTTCAAATTGACTGGATGTTTTTATGTTCATCTCCAGTCAAAATTTAGATTTGGATATTATTAATTTGTTGTAAAATGAGACAGAAAAATTGAAAACACCATAATTAACAGGATAATTAACTCGCACCGACTTCTCAGCTAGTCTGGAAGTTCATACAGAATAATTCATTCTTCATCTGGAAATTAAGTTGATCCAAAATGTCCTTCAAATGTTTCAATAGGCTTTTAAATCTACTAATGTGTCTGAAGCTCTCTGTATTGGGAGACTTGGATTAAAATCATAACGTTTACTTTTATTTTCATTTCCAGATAAGTGATGGCAATCAGACAATTGGCATGAACAATGTTGTAATACTGGTTCTTGACAAAGTTTCTTAATAGCTGACAGTAATTTAATAAACCTACAAAAATGAGACTCAGGTTAAGTGAAGAAAAATCTCAATGCTTCATTTACAGAAAATAGATATTTTTGCAAGCAAATCAACATTAAATGACAGTGTTGTCTAAATGTCATTAGACTTTGCATGTATAATATAAAAGCTAAACTTTTGAATGATTCATAATGTGATTTTGTGCGTATGAAGCTGATACTCAGTGCTCATAAATGCATATCTGTTAAATATTTCAGGTTTATCAAACACTTGGATCGTGGCTACAACTCGTGTGCCAGGACAGACCTTTTCTTTACTCCACTGCCATCCTCCAAGCTGGCCAAGAAAAGGGAGGAAGCTGTGGAAAAGGCTAGGAGAGAAGCTGAGCTCAGTGCTCGGCAAGAACGCGAAAGGGAGAAGGATAGAGAGAGAGAGCGAGAAAGGGAGGCTGACAGAAGTGCTGTGAGTTGCAATAATCTTTTTATTTCATTTTTTCCCCTTTTTGCTACACAAAACATGTCAACAGTTATCTCTCATACTCTCATTTGCTTACAGAGAGCATCCAGCTCCTCTCATGACAGTCGTATGAGTGAGGCTCAAATGGTGGCTCAAGGCCACGGACGGCCCTGCTTTGAGCAGCCGCCCACCACAGTAGCAGCCGTTCCTCCCTACATTGGCCCAGACACGCCTGCCCTGCGCACCCTAAGTGAATATGCCCGACCCCATGTCATGTCCCCCACCAACCGCAATCATCCTTTCTATGTGTCCCTGACCCCTGGTGACCCTTTGCTGGCCTACCACATGCCTGGCCTGTACAATGCTGAGCCTAGCCTCAGAGAGCGTGAGCTGAGGAACCTCAGAGAGAGGGAGTTACGTGAGAGGATGAAGCCTGGCTTTGAGGTCAAACCCCCAGACCTGGAAACCTTGCACCCTGCTGCGAACCCTATGGAGCACTTTGCAAGACATGGGCCATTAGGTCTTCCTCACATACCTGGGCCCCCACATCCCTTTGCGCCGTTCCATCCTGGGCTGAACCACCTGGAGCGTGAAAGAATGGTGTTGGCAGCACCTCAGCTGCGCCCGGAGCTGACTTATGCTGAGCGACTCACTGCAGAGCGGCTTCACGCTGAGAGGATGGCTTCAGTGGCGACTGATCCTGCCACCAGGCTGCAGATGCTTAATGTTACGCCCCATCATCACCAACACTCTCATATTCACTCCCACCTCCACCTGCACCAACAGGACCCCCTCGGTCAAGGTGAAGTTAATTATTCAGCAGTATTCAGCATATTGTGGTCTTAATATTACTTTAGCTTTTTATAATAGATCTTTCTTTTTTCTTCAAATAGGTTCAAGCCCTCATCCACTAGTGGATCCCCTGGCAACAGGACCACGTTTGGCCCGATTCCCTTTCCCTGCAGGCCCAATCCCCAACCCTTTACTTAGCGATCTTCCTCATGATCATGAGATGCTGCGCCACCCACTATTTGGTTTGTAGTCTTTAATGTACTTAGTCACAGACCACAGCTTGACTCATTTCTAAGTTCCACTGGTTCACTGTGACCTTGTTTAAATTTCCAAAGGAGCAGCGTATCCACGAGAGCTGCAGGGCCCAATTCCTCCGATGTCCGCAGCTCATCAGCTGCAGGCCATGCATGCTCAGTCTGCAGAGCTGCAGAGGATGGCAATGGAGCAGCAGTGGCTGCATGGGCATCACCTGCATGGAGGCCCTCTACCAGGTCAGGAGGATTATTACAGGTGAGCTCTTTGGATATATTCAGTCACTTTAGAAATTTGAATAATAAAATTGATCATTTAACTGCACAAGGTACAAATTGAAATGATAAAAGATATCAAACTGGATCCACCTATTTCTTTATTTAATTTCCTAAATCATGTTTGAATCAGTTTTCATTCTGATTAAAAAATCAATTTATATTTGATTCACTTTGTTTCTGATGTAAATATACTTCAGTACTGCTCAGTGGTACTTTCACATCATTTGCCAAAATGTCCAACATGCAGTCAACACCGCTCAGGGAAACTGATGTCAGTTGTTACACGTCATTGCACCATCTAACTCTTTTTCTGTTTTTCAAAAGCCGTCTGAAGAAAGAAGGTGACAAGCCATCTTGAGTCCAAGGAGGTGCATGCCCTGAAACTCTAAACTTTTACCCAATACTGTGTACTTTTGAAACTGTAAGAGAATATTTTGTGTCATCTTTGTTTGTTTTAATATATTTTAGAAAAATATTTGTGGATCTTTATGTGCATTCCTTGTTCAGCACTTAATGTGACTGTCAAAGTCCGTCTGAGATTTTCATATCACTAGAAAATTTATACTACTTTATTATTATAATATTTAACACTGATAACAATAGCATTATTAATAATAATATTAATATTCTGACTCTTATGTGAGATTCAAAGTGACTCTAAAAAAACTTAAACTGTTTGGTATGCAGTCACTTAAAAATTAGCTAAAATTCAGCTCTTATAAAGGATATGAAAACAGACTGACTTTGGTGTCAACTATAACTATCTCTGTAATGATTTCTAAAAGATTTCCTTGTACAGAATGACATTTAAATCAGTGTGTGGATGATTGTAATAACCTAGCATGACTCAGTCTTCAGTTTTCACCAAACTAGAGTAGCAAGTTGCATTGTGGTGTTTAGACTTTGAAAGCATAGTAGAGGTTGTATGTACTCCTAAATCTGCTAAATATTTGTTTAAATCCTAAAGTTTTATATATCAAGATATCTTTTCACACTATAACCGAAGCTTTTATTCACTCATTTTTGAGATTGTACCTATATGAGCGAGTTGATATAACAGTAGTTGTGAACACTTGACCCTTGATCCAGCACAAAAGTAAGTCATAAGCTAAAAACAGTATATAGTATTATGAGTTGCAGTGACTATAATTGGACCATGATTTGTCTTTACAGACAGTGTTTTATTCATTTTATTAGGAAAGCGTATTTACTGTTTTACTGAGAACATCTTAATTGGATAGAAACTTCAGCTTAACCATTTTTTAAAAGAACTGCCCAAATTCAGTATTTATGTGACATGATATGAAAGTGTATCCATGACATATTTATTTCAATAAATATTTCTGAATTGACACCATGTCTTCTTTGTACTTCCTGTTTCCCAAAGAGACACTAAGAGTGTAGTAGAGTGAACACTATGGTGACAGTTCAGTTAAAACTCCTGTTTTAACGAGCTTAATGTCCCCCAATGGTGAGAGAATTGCCCACAGTTAGACATGTTACACAAACAGGAAATGCTCCACATTAAATGCATTTTCACTACTTGAAATACTCTCTTTGGTTAAGGCAGCTAATTCTCTTACTGTGTTCCCTCAGGCATGTACCAGGGAGCTTGCAGGTTATAAGTCAGAAAATTGCTGCTCTCACATACAGCTCCACCAGGGCTGCTGTGCATGTGTGAAAATGTCTTAGTACAACAATTCTGCAGCTAATTTTACATTTCTGGAGCTTATGAAGTTCAGCTTGTGTTCAGACAGAGGAAAAGGCACTCATTCTTGATTTTATTGCATTTAATCGTTTGAGGCACTTAAAAGAAATCACATGAAGTGTTTTGACGACAACCATTTACATGAAAGTCATTAAACAAAATTGTCATTTCATAGTGGCAACAAGATAAATTTGAGACGCTAACACCAACTAAACATATAAATTGTCTTTTGTGTTGTGTTGAAGGCACTAATGAGAAATTGGTTTAGCTTGAAATTTGTACACCCACAGGATGTAACATCATCATAGGAGAAATTGCCCTGACTTTTTAATTATTTTAAACCAATATCTCCCCACCTGTGCCTGTGTGCCCCCATATTAATTGTTACCTGACAACTGAAGCAAGAAGAAAACAAACAAATTTGACACTAAATCAGTTTATCTTAATTTACTGGGGATTTTTGCCATCGTAGTATAATAATTAGCTGAGTTAACCTTATTCAGTTGAATCTGAATAATTTT
>VVHJ01025887.1:24789-36323 GCA_015107715.1 Tylochromis polylepis
TTTATTAAAACATTTTTTTTTTTTAAAAAAACCCCCCCCCCCCCCCCCCCCCAAAAAAAAAAAAAAAAAAAAAGCCAAATCTCCTCTAAACACCTCTTAGGTCGCACAGCATGGGATCATACATAGACAAGGCTTTGTCTTAAAAAGACATCAAACAAAGACATTTATGAGCCACTTCTTGTATTCAAAGCTTTTCTGTCACCTACTTAACCTTTCCCTACAACATACAGAAAAATACAAATGACACATCTACAGCAAAACCTTTCTTCCTCTACACAGACAACCCCTTACACTCTCCATCTGGTCGAAATTAAGCTGCTCTGACATTTTGCAGCTGTGTGTCTTACAAAATTGTGTTTTAGCACAACAAGACATTCAAAGTGGAAGGTGTGAGCAAATCTAAAATGGCTAGTTATGGTCCTTTTATCAACACAGGCCTACCCAGAATTGACACACTGAAATTAATAAAACTTTAAAATACCTGATATTGCTGTAAAATTTTGATATTTATCTTGTTTTCTCTGCTTTGTGGCTCGAAACTGCACTGTTGTTCCTTCACACTGAAGATATAAATCCTGAATATCTTTGTCACATACTGTACATACTTGACCTAAAAATTGCACCAGAACAACTGAGGCTGAAAACAACTTTAATTTCTCTCAATTCATGCTGGGCTGTAACTTGAAACCTTGTGTATTCACTTAAACTGTAGACAAATTATAAATACACTGGATTTATTTTTATGCATGGACCCAAGTGAGAATGGCTGGAAGTAGTTTCTTTTGTATGTACATATCAAAATTCAGCTTGAGGAGGATTCCTCTTCTTCACATACTGCCGCAGGTACTGGATAGCTGATAGTGCACTCACATTTGCTAGTAGAGCTGAAAAGGATTTCCATGAAGGTTATTTTGAATTTCTTCTTATTTCTACTTACTCAAATTTAATCACCTAGTTCACAAACATGTGAGTAGGGACATTTAAAAAAAAATGTTTTTAATGTTTTTAAAAAAAAAGTCAACAGGCAAAAGTTATTTTCCTTACTAAAATTGGTAAGACTTCATAATACAGCCTACATCTAAGGATGTAATTCTCTAGTAACTAAATGGAATTTCAGTGTATTTGATTTGAAAATACAATGTAATTAAATTTACCGACAAATACTTAAAGGTAGGTACACTAGAATAAGGGGGTACAAGTCAGGTGTTTACAGGAAACAAAGAAATAATTAGACTGTAAATAAATGTAAGTAATATAAGTAATTTATAGTTCATGAGTAATTTTAAGTATTGCATAACTTCAGGTATTTCACAAAAAAGGAGACACAAATTATTCTGTAAATAAATGTAAGTACTATGTAAGTAATTTTAAGTAGTGCATAACTTCATGTATTTTAAAGGGAAGAGCAAATTGTAAATAAATGTAAGTAATGCATAAGTAGTTTTATGTATTGCCTAAATTTTGGGTATCTTACAGAAAAGGAGACAAATTATACTATAAGTAATTTTCTTTCAAACATTTTACAGGAAAAGAGACACAAATTAAATAACTGTAAGTTATTTAAAGTACTGCATAAGTAATTTTAAGTAGTGTGCAATTTAATTGTTATTTTGAGGCAAAACAAACGATCATACCTGCTTTCCAGGCATCAGCAGCCTCTCGATCAGAGGATCTTAGTACCCAGGAGGCAAAGGCAATGCAGACTAAACACATGTCTGACTGCTTCAGTGTGGAGAAGATGCCTGGGTGCCCTGTAAGGGCAAAAAGTAAAATTGAATATGTTGCATTTTTACATTTATGTCTCCCGATTTTACGTAAGCTCATGTTTACTTGTTGTCTGTATAGTTTCCAAAATCAAATGCTGCTCGTCTAGCTCTCTAAACAGCTGCGAGGAAGCCGGGGAGACCCTTCCCTCACTCAGCACCGGCGCTCCTGGATCTTCTCTCCTACTGGGTATCTTCTCCAAGTCAACCGGAAACACCCAGTCACCAGATCCTCTGCACCATATGCTCCCTTTATCATGGAAGCGAATCTTTCTTATCGACAGTAAACTTTTCCAGCTGGCAGATCCACCCACAGCTGCTTCTACTGTGGATCCATGTTGGTGGGCCTGAATGAAAGAATGAGACACAATTCTGAGGGGAGAGATGTCTTCCATTTCCTCACGGTTTGCACTCAAGAAAACATAGTCCAGCTTGGGCAGTGTGAGTTCTCTGACAGTAGGATGAGAACAAGAGAAAATGGGGATGGGTTTCTCCTCATTGCAATGAAGGGGAGAGAAAAACATTTCATCTCTACATGAACAAAGAGTGTAGTCAAAGACAGGAGCCACGGAGATGTCCTTTGGATCATAAATAGTGAAGCACTGGGAGTCAGAGTTTACTTTATCCTCTGTGAAAAAGTATTCAAACACCTCCGGGTAAGATATTTGGTAATCAAGAAAGTCTGTGTTGGATAGAAAAGACAAAGGAATTTGTGTTGCCAGGCTGTCACTTAGTTTAAAATCAGTGTTTTCTGCCAAAGACTGACATCTGCTAAAAAACAGACTACTTTCATCATTACCAAGTAAAGGAGGCAAAGATGCATCCTCTCTGTTGAGAGTTTGTATATTGTGCATACTTTTACTTTTGGTTAACTGTCTAGGCAATGCAAGTGTGCTTGAGGTCAAAGTGTGGGGCTTCTGGCTGTCAAAACACTGCCCTGCAAAGTCCTCTAAAGGCACAGGCGTCTCTCTGCATTCGGAGCATGTGGACTCATCGTTTGAGAAGAATGGAGAGTCACTCCTGCTGTGCTTGTTTTTTCTGTGAGGGTCAGGGCTGGGGTTCCTGCTGGCGCCAACAAACTGCCAGTACTCCTCTTCAAAATCTGAGGTGGAAAACTCAAAGCTTGATTGATCTGGCTTAGATTCGTCGGCCTGCGTGAAGTAGTCTGAGTCCGCGGTGTCCGACATATCCATGGGAGTGCTGCAAGACAAATTATACTCCACAGTGTCAACTAGAGGGCCATGATTTGTTGGGGATTCATCTACATTTGGTGTCATGGCTTCTCCTGTTTCTCTAGGTGATGAGCCTTTATTCATTCTGAGCTGCAAAATGTCATTTATTGTCAATTTTTCCATTTCATCCCAAAAAGCAGAGATGGCATACACGGGTCGAGTGTGACCCACAGCTTTGGCATATGTTTCTGGGCAGTCGGCCTCAGAGCAAGGTGTTACTGTTACATCAGGAACACAGAGAGGGGAAAGCTGTTCTTCCTTAGAGAAACCAGAGACTGAAAGATTGATTTTATGTCTTTGGGCTCCAGGTGCGTCCAAGAGTATCAAGCTGTGTGTTTCATTTTCACATGGGGGGTTATCATCTGGCATGCTTGTATTTCTTTGGCTGGCAGATGGAAGCATCAGGGAAGGCACAGCGCTGGTATCTTCATAAACTTTACAGCTGGCAGCTGACACATTGGTGGAAAAAGAACGATCAGAAGAATGCATTTGTCTGTCCTGTGTAGAGTCAGCATCATTTTCTTGGCTGTCGGATGTCAAAGATAACGAGCGGTACATTTCTGGGTGTTGAGGAGGATGCTGAGGTTCCTCCACTGATTCGGCTGCTGACAAATAGCTTTCGGAATCGAAACTGTAAACGGAGAGGAACTCAGCGCCGTCTTCAAGCTTGTCACACTCCCCACTCTCCATCTGTGAATGCGTGAGTGGGTCTTGTGCGGTCAAAGCTGAGCTGTCTGGTTCACTTTTGCTTCTCTTCATCATCGACTTAAGAGTATTTTGTTTGAGTGGTGGCAAATTGTCTTCTTCATCAGATATTAAAGCTGCTTGTGATGATTCTGAAATGACTCCTACTTCCACAATGTGTCCATAATTTGGATTGCTGCCTGATTTTTGGTTTGGGTTTGATTTAGATTCCCTTCTTCCCTGAGATTCAGGTTTATTTTCATTCATCTCTAACTTTACACCATTTTCAGGTGAGTTCTCCTGAGTAGTGTTCCAGGCGTGACGTCTCTCAAAGGGTTTTTTTTGTCTTCGTTTTTTTTTCATAGAGGTGGGACGTGCTCGCCATCGTGCAGGATTATCATTCACTGTCACAAACCAGCGTTCCTTCTCTGCTCTTAAAGAAACACTCCTTACATCTTCCTTTACAGCCCTCTCTGTAATGTCTGGCTCATTCACATTTAATCCTGTTTGGTGACAAGAAAGCGGTTCACTCTCTGGCTGTTCTTCTCCATCTTTTGTCAGATGTGCTGATTTATTCAGTAGCTCAGTTTGCAGAGTGTTTGTAGCGCTGTAACTCGTCTCCCCTGTGACTGGTGCAGGACAGTCAGGACATATTTCAAAGTCCTCTTCAGATTTTGTTGCAGCATCCTCCGGCTGATTAGGTGGCACTGATAAATTTGAGCTTTCTTCTTTAGTGCATCCTGCTGCGTCGCTTGTATCTCCATCTTTGTCAGCATCAGGATCCTGCTGTGAGTCTTGCTGGCTTCGGCTGACAGCTGAGCTTAAGTTTCCTGAATCCTCTGAATCTGTGAGGCTGGCATCATCAAGGCAGGCGAGTGAAGGCTGCAGCAGACTGCACTCTTCACTCTCCTCATAGAAGCTTGTCCAGTCATCCTCTGCAATGTGAATACTATGATCTAAATCATCCATTCTGACACCTCACATGCTCTTCAATCTAAAAAAAGAAGAATATATATTTATATTTGAATAGATTTTCTTTTTTTTTTTGCATAAACCTGGCCTTGAGTGATGCATAACAGTCCATTCTTGGTATCTTTGGTAACATATATGGCTATATGTATATATGGGTGTATATATATATATATATCAACACATTTGAGCTAAATATAGAGCATGTGCATTTGTCTTGGGCTTAACATTGCTTATAATCATCTGTCATTAAAGGAAGCCGTTGTGTAGAGGGCAAAGCTTTCTTAGATCAAAGTTTGATGAATGAGTGAGACTTCAGAGTGGCAAAGTAACACCAAAGCACCTTAGTCACAAGCTCCATAACAAACCCCAAAATACTCCACGGCCCTGCTCTTTGAAAACAGGTCATATAATCTGATATGAAAACAAATCAGCTGCCCAGTGTCGGGGAACAACATATGAGCTTAACAAACACCCACATTGGATTTGTTTTGCCTTTTCAGCATAGTGAAATTTGCAAAAATGATTGATTATGATAGGCCACAAAGTGCCAAACATAATACATTTGTCAACCGTTTTCTGTGGTTTTGTTTAAGTAACAGTAAAATACCATTAGTATTACTTTTTTGTTCTCATTAATATTATTAGAATATAAACTGCTGTGTGTCAATGAAACTAAATATCTCACCAGCAGTATCCACAAACACGAGCCGTGTAACCACACTGTATTATGTTAAATGTGCTCCAGTAAAATATACAGAGGCCTACCTGATGCAGAGTTTTTAAAGAAAAATCATCCAGTTTTGATGTAGCTTTGCATTTTCCTGCAGAGTTAAGCTATGATGTCCATCTGTCCTTGCATATGTCAGACTGGGCCCTTGCACTCAGATGTTATAAATAGAGTAATATGTCCTGTCACATGTAGCTCCTGGTGCAAACGTCCTTCCCTCCACTGCCAGACACGCGACATTCCAGCTCCCCAAAATATTAACCGTGATAATAATAACAGCAATATAAGTTCTATTATTACATTAAAACACCACAGAAATCCAAACATTTTCACTGTCCTTCCTAAACACATGTATTTATTTTCAAAAATATTTAGTAACAATTTGAATTTATTTTGGGGCTCATTTGATAAAGCTGTTTTATTTCTCTAAATCACATCACATTTGACCTCTGACCTTCAATGTCAATAGATTCAGCTGAAGATTAAAGTTATAATATAATTTATTTAAAGTTCTTTAAAATGATGTTTCTTACTGCCATTGTTTGTATTGCCAACACAGAGGCATATAGGCAAAAATACAAAATAAAAATGGGGATTGTCAGTCTCACGTTACTTTGAACCTCTGACCTCTTTGTGAAGGTCAAATAAGGTCAAACTTTCAGAAAATGTCTTTTATCTTTAAAATTATGCTTAAATTTCTTTCTTTGTTTGTATCCACAACATTTAGGAAATGATACTGTTCTTGTTTGACCTATTTCTTATGTTTGTTGCATGTAATGTCAGCAGTCTGGTGTTCACAGTTTTCATATCAATCTCAAATTTTGTGTGATGGTAGATACCAATAACAGCTGAAGCTGATTTAGTTTTTGTGAAAAACAGGTCAAGGTCTCACCAAAAATGAAAATGAGTAAAAACTACCTAAACTTTTACCCCAAATTTTGTATGGATCACCTTGAAACAACAATATACTTGGCCTTGGGGGACATGAGCACCTAGGCTAGCCAAGCATTTGACCTTAACCTTCATTGTTGGCGTCCAAGGTCAAAGTTGACTTTGAAAAAAAATGTCAAGAAACCATAGAGCAATGTATTGCATGAAGAGAGCTGCACAACACACGTATTTTTTTCAATATGACACCCTATGGCGTCACAAAATTTCTTCTATTTTTATAGTAAAAATATTGTTGATGTTATAAATAGTTTTAAACAGTATTTTTTGGTAAATTAATTTGAACAGTTAAACCATTTTCCCCGTCTCATGACAACCAGCGGCAAGAATTCATTCACTCAAGTTGTTATAAAACAACAGCAAAGCCAAAAAAATCCCAACAACGTTGCATTGGATTATGAAAGGTGCTTTATTTCTGCAAACAATACTTAGATCTTCTGAATTTATTCATGGCACTAAAACTAGAATATGTACATCATTACAAAAACGATACATCATTTGTATAAAACAATATGTACATGTTTTTAGCTTATGCTTGTATGTACAGCAATAAACACATGAAGCTAAAAGAGGAATATTCATGGAATGACTGCTGCCTTTTATCTGGTTCAGTTCAGATTGCTCCACCCATACTGAAGACAGAAATAACTTTTCCAACCATCAGTGTATCAAAGACAAAAAAAACAAACTACAATGTAGAACTTGGACAGGGTTTAGGGTTGGAGATACAATAAAAGGCCACTCGTCGTAATTCAAATACCCAATTATTAGCAGAGATGCATTGTGATTAAATGCTTCCTGGCTCCATTTAAAGCTCATAATGGCAGAATGATCACAGTAATGGCATTTAGGACAAAGCCATATTCTTCATACATTTGGCAAAGTTAATAGTAATCAAGTAATGTTCAAAATGCAACTATAGAGCTGCCGTCTATGCAACAGAAAACAAAATCTCAATCACACTAGCAACATTTATTTCTTTAAAAAAAAAAAAAATAAAGGTCCAAAATCCAGTGAAGACCTCTGATGAATAAAGTGCACAGGGATGTTCGGAAATTCAAAATTTTGACCAGAAAAAACTGTTTGCATTTTCATGGAACTGTTCTTTTATATGCATCAGCAGGATCACAGCTCTTTTAAAAAAAAAAAAAAGCAAAGGAGTGGCTCTGCACGTGGAATGCAAAGAAAAAAAAAAAGGAAAAAAAATTAGGTGCATGCAACTGCAATGCATGCTTTGTGTTATGCACGTGGAATACATTCACCTTGGCTGATTACAAAAATAATAAATACAACGGAAACAACAAGAGTACAAAATACAATCAAACAATCAATCATCGATACAGTGCCTACAGTCCTGGTCCACCAGAGAAGAACTAAAACTATAATGACACGTCTTTTAACCTGTCAGCCTAATTCTAAGCAGTAAAACTCAGTACACAGTTACAAAATGCAAATAAATAGCACACATGTAAAAACAAGATGTCCGTCGCATGTTACCGGGCTGTCACTAAGTCAACACGACGAACGGTTTAAGAGTTGAACCTGACAGACGTCCACATGTTCACCAAACTCTTCATTTAGATTACCTGACCAAATGCAGCAGATAAAAATCGCTTTCCAAAGGCGTGTCCACCAAGAGGTGTGATCATGAGAGACAAGCGACTCTCATTCACCACAAGAAAAGACAAACTTGCACATGAACACAATACATTTTCCTGGGACGGCTAGATTGTGTGTCTGCTTCATTTTTAATGAATAACTAATTGAGTACAAGACAATTCAGAGCCCCAGAAAGTTAGTTACTTGATACTGGTCAGTTTTTTTTGTTATACTCTCAATACATACGGAAAAATTAACAGCCCTATCGACATGAATGCAGCAAAAGCAGCTACAGTTAAATTTGGCCATCTTTATTAGAGTCATCTTATCTTCCTTCACCCTTTTGAAAATCTTACGTCGTTCCTGAGCTCTCTCTCGTACCTGCACCCCCCACCCCTCCTACACATTATGAACTTGAGCAGGTGAAGTTGTGGGTATGGTTGCACTGTTCAGTGTTGACGAAGCAGAGGGTCGCTCTCTTCGGACGTATCTGGGCTTCCTCACTGGAAAAGAGAGCAAATGAAGGGTCATAAAAACCATCTGAGAGGAACAGGAGGACACATTCACTGTAATCACAATTAGCATGTTTGAGCTCATTTTGTGCGTTTTGTTTGTTTGTTTGTCTTTTTAATAGAAAAAAAAATTTGCTATCCATCTTCATGAACAATACCAAATACTCCAGGTATTAGTCAAAAGCTTCACATAATACTTCCTGGTCAAAGATTAGTTTACAAAAGACAGCGTGGCCATCTCACCTGACGAGGAGGGGATCATAACAGCCTAGAAGGGAAAACAGCAAAGGTTAAAGAGTTGAGACACAAAGCCTTTGTCGACAAACAGATCTGCAGTTTCTACACTCTGAATATGCTACTAAAAAAGAAAAAAACAAACAAACAAACAAACAAAAAAGGTCACAATCGACTTACCGTCTCACTTGGTTGAAATATGAAGCCTGAAAAAGAACAAAAACATAATGTTGCATTTAGGAGGGAAAAAGTTACAAAATCAAAGCCAGCACCAAAAGTGTGCCACTGTGAGTCACTGTGCAGTGCTCCTCACCCTTGTTGCGGCGGTAGAAGATACTTGGAAGTCGGTTGGAGCGTTTGAGGTAGAAAAAGGAGGCGACAGAGAGTATCAGGAAGAGGCTGATCAACAGCGTTCCCAGAAGTAGAGAGGCTGCCACACCAGGGCCACCTGCGCAAAAACACACAGCATGAAAACAGGAAATGAACTCAATAGAAATGTGACAACAGACATTTACTGCATCAAACATTCCCGTCTCTTCTAATTGTGCAAGGACTATTACACCACATGAAATTAGTCTGCATGTCTTACCAATTTTAGGAACAACTGTCGTTACAGTTGTATGATTTTTACGCTCCAGTGTGTAGTCTAGAAAGCACAGAGAAAGGCAAGTTAACACAAACGACCCAAACATGCGATATACAATTCAACACACAGTGAGACGAGAGTCCTTACTGTAGGTGCAGGCTGTTACGTTTTCTAAATCTATAGCTGCCGAGTCACACAATATGCAGACAGTGTTGGTGTTCTCGAGGATGCGCAGGAAACATCCTGTGAAATTCAAGAGAATGACATCTCGATTACATAGTGTGAATTTTTACACCCCTTGATTTTGAGTATTTATAGTGCCGTAGCAACAAATTACAAGTCTTTTCACATTTTAATACACTAAATTAAGTGCAGTTTTTATAATCTGATGAGGTTACGGGGCATGGCGTTTCATTATCTGGATTATTTGTTTTTTTCTCTTGTGTCATGCGTAATCTCACTTTATTTATATCCACAAACTGAAACTTGAAAATTGAAAAATAGATTTCACAGATAATAGAGTAAGGAGATTAAAAAAACAAACAAACAACAACAACAAAAAAACCCAAAAAACAACTGCTCTCATGATCCATCACCCACACTCTGTTCCACTTCTGAGCAGATGCTTTGGATTTATTAGTGTCACGCAGATATCTTTAAGTAGCTGCTGAATGCAAGCCCATTCTGTGTTTCCATTCATGTATCAAAAAGGCAGAACTGTTTTAAACTTTTTTGAATCCCAACTGTACAGAATAAATCATGTATATCAGGGATGTCAAACTCATTTTATATCGAAGGCCACGTTAAGACCACGTTGACTTTAAGTGAACAAGATGTTTAACTACACTTTTAATCCCCGAGATCTTTGAATGTGTAGTTAAACATTAAGACACAAGTATGATGCAAAGGAAGCCTTTATCCAGACTTGAGAAATGAATTATTCTGAGTCATTGTGGGGAATAATGTAGGTCAACTGGACTAAACACACCATACACACAAATCTCTAAAATACTTAACAATCAGAGGCTCTGCTCTATTCTCAATCTTTTAACTTTGCCTAATCTTATACTGATAATAACAATGATGTCAAACAGGTCAAATCTCAGTGGTAGCCCAATGTAACAACGCTGATATGCTTTCTCCCAGTGTTTGTCAGTGATAAGACATTCGCATTACCTGGTTCACAGTGGGTGTCATTTGAGCATGAATTGTTAGTTCTTTGCTTATCACCACAACATTCAAGCGAGTTCTGATGTAGGGCCTGTAAGAAGAAAAGCGTGCATAGATTAAGAGATCGACATCGCCTGAACAAAGCATGAGCAGGTCTTTCGGCTTAGGTAACATGCATTTCCTACCTTAGTTACAGGCGTCTCGGGTCTGATAAGAATCACGGTGGCAGCAAAGACCAGAAGGAATGGCAGAGCCATATTTGGACCCTTGGAAAGAGAAAAAGTTTTTTCTGTTTTTTTAAATTTATTTATTTATTCATTTTTAAATACATTTGATAAATAGGGTGTCTATAAAACCTTCATACTTTTATTGTATTGACTAAAATCTCCTCTTAGAAAACCATTAAGTAATGAGAGCTGGCATCAGATTTTATCAGCTTAAATTATATATACTTTTGATTGATTCAACCCCAAATGCAAATTATAGACTTTATATGAACCTACCGTGTGCCACTATTGCCTCTCATTTAAGCGTGTCTTCCCTCTGTACTTTTCTGCAGGTATCTCAGGAGAAACATGTTTCTTATCTGAGGTTAGGGCCCATCTATCCTGCCAAGTGTTTGTTGCTTTTACCTTCACCTCTTCCCCAACCGGTTGAGGCAGATGGCTGCCCTCCTATAGACAGATTCTGCAGATATTTTTTTATTCCTGTTACAGGAATTTTTTCCCCTCCCTATTGTCACTAAAGATTTACTAAGAATTTGAAAAAAAAAAAATCTAATTTCATCACTCCTTAACAACACCTGTTGTCGCTGATTTTCAGTCCAGTTCTTTTATAATTTGGAATACCCCAGTTTTCCTTTCTTAAATTACACCGAGACCATTTCTGATGAGTGTTCAGTGAACAGTAGAGGGATCAACTGAAGGGCCAGATGATCTTTCAGATCCTGTGCCAGTTCTTTGCTGGATCTTTTCGCCATTTCTTAAGTACATAACATTCAGATACTATTAATCTGATGAAGATTATTCAACCAAACTTGTCCTGTTTCCTTTTTTTTTTTTTTTTTTTTTTTTTTTTTTTTTTTTTTTTTTTTTTTCCCTTTTTCAC
>VVHJ01025889.1:0-17120 GCA_015107715.1 Tylochromis polylepis
CTGTAGAAGCAGGCACAGCATTCAGGGGCTTTACTCCTTTTGGCAAATGAGATAAACAATAAAAATACTGTACAAGAAGGTGGAGAGTCTGAATCCATAAGTGTACAAAAGCTGTATAAAAGATCAATTAAGCTTTTATTTAACACATTATATCTGTTATTTCTAATATTATATCTATATCATTCCTAAACATCATTGTTACCTTCGGCTCCAGTGAAATGTTGACGCCCCTGAAGGTGACATTTGTCCACCATGTTCATACAAGCATTTCCTCCCCTAATCTAACATTCACACACACTTCAATAGATGTATCAGGGGAAATTCGGGGTTCAGTATCTTGCCCAAGGTTACTCTGACATGAAAAGGAACCAGAGATCACCATAGACAATTTCATTAGCAGGCGACCCGCTCTACCTCCTGAACCACAGCCAAATGCTAAGATTTCAAGGTAGGTAAGAAGGTAGGGAGGATGGTGGGAAATTATAAATACATCATGAAATTAAAACTGATTAAGTGAAAAAATGAAAAAGGATATCTTCAGTGCTTTTAATGAATATGCATGCATGAATCTTTAAGAACTGAAACTCTACATAATGTAAGAGTAACTGTGTCTGAAGCTGTAGCAGCGGTCTGGTGAGGGAGGAGCAGCTAGCAGGCCCAGTGGGAGTGCAGCCTGGAAGTCTAGTCAGGAAGGTAGAACACCAGACCTTTATTTGGCTTTAACAGTAACAAGACCATACCAGAAAGGTCTCCACGGCTCTACACAATCCAGCCATGCATGTCCCGGGGTCAGGTAGATGTCTGCGCCAGCCTGTTAAAAGATCTTTCTGATAAGGAGGTGAGAAGAGAGCAGCATGCTCGTCTGTAATGGCTACGGCGGCATCCACTGTTGGGGTCTCCCCTACTACCACAATAGTGAAAAGACACCCCCTAACGGTGCAGTGCCATAATAACGGTTGTTACACAGTGCCAAAACTGTAATGTGGTTTGTTTTATATGAACAACTTAAATCTTTGGTTATAAATTTGACTTTCTCATTATGGGAAATGAGAAAGTCAAATAAGAAAAAGGAGGGAACAAAGCAAACAGGTGCAAAAAGAAAACAGCATCTGCACGCATAAATGCAATGCATTTTTTTGTACATTTGCTCGTTTGTTTTTATAGAGTTAACCTTAATTTCATTTTACCTGAACTCCCTTTACATTGCATTGGTATCTTTGCTCTTTATGTGACAGAGAGACATATTTCTGATAACAAATGTCATACTCTGCATGCTCATTAAAAAACAAAACAAAACAAAAAAAACAGCACAGCAGTGCACGAAGACAGAAGAAACAGCTGTGATCTTATTAGTCCACCGGCTCAGGGAGGTCCTGATAGCTGCAGACTTGTGGATGGTACTGACTAATCTCAAATTGTTCACGGTTGAGCTCCGCATATTCTACAGAACCCTGCAGACACACAAGCAAAGACATGAAAGATTCTGATTATTAAATACACAACACAAAGTAGCATTTGATCATGGCTGCAAATAAGATATATGTTACTCAGCTGCCCTTGATTTCAAATCTGGTTTTAAGTTTTTGTGCTTTTAGCATAACAGATGCCAAAAGCAAAAACTGCAAATTGTCTCCCAAATATTAGCTTCCTGACCTGAGCAAACCTCATGATCTGATATCCAGAACACACAACAGTGAAAAATTAGCCACTTTTAGACACTGATGACACATCCTCAGTTTTCCCCAGTTTAACCGCCTTGAGCACCATGTAAGGACAAAGACAGCATGTTGGCTGAGATGAGATTGAAGGTAATTTGACTGGACCACAGCGCCTGATCTGACTGTCTGATAGGGAAGGAAGCCCCGGCCCAAATGCCTTTGTTCTTGTCTGGAAACTTTGACAGCCGTTTCCCTCTCTCTCTGGATTATCGGCCTGTAGAGGGTCACTGAGACCAGAAGGACACATGACATGAGTTACTATATAAAACTGGGGTGACTATTTCTACCCACTGGCAGAAAAATACAAGTGTGCAAGAAAATGAAGATAAGCTTATACCGCTTCTCATCGTGTAACACGTCCAGAACAAAAACAGGACACAATCAAAGTTAAGATGTAGAGAGAAAGTGATGGATTGTTTGGAAGAGCTCTCCATTTGAAGAGATTTCATAGTTTTTGTGAGGCCTAAGGCATCAAATGTCTTCTTTTTGATTGTGTATGTCTGGACCCTTTTGAGGCCTCAAGGACAGCCCAGTGGCATTGTTTTTTTATGATGAATTTAATGAGAATAAATGGAGGGATTAACAGTTATAACTTTTAAAATATGACTATTAAACATTTCTGTTTAATAGTCTAAGATGAAAGCGTGCATCATTCATTAATGCATAAAAATATACAGCATTAGTACTAATCATCACTCCACAGATGCTTATGCATGATTCAACTGACAAACTGTACACGCCATCCTGATGAACTCATACAGCGTGGGTCAGTGTGCAATACTGAGGCTTTTAACACTTGAATGTAACAAGTGAAGTGAATACATTCAGTGCATTTAATACCTCATCAATTTTAGATGCGATCTTAAGAAGATTACGGATGCGTTAATCCGTGTGTACTACTGAGGATGTGAAAAGGTCAAAACTCCAGCTGCACTTTTATAGAACTATTTAATTGTTTGATTGAAGTGTTCAGCTTCAGGGTCATCATAAAAATAGAAAAGAACAAGTCATATACATCCACTGCCATATCTGAGGCAAAGGATGGGCTGGGCTTCTACAGTAGCCATGTGGCTTCAGGGCCCTGGCAAATGGTCCAGTGCAAAATCTGGGTGGCACCATTTTGTTTCACAAACTGAAGAAGTGCAAATGAAGTGTTTGCACCACTTGAAGTTGACAGGTCTGCTTCCAAAGACTTCCAAAGGCCACCCAGGCTCCGTGGCAGATGCATGTATGACATAACAAATCTATTTAAAATGGTGTCAGATTTTGCTTCGTGATGATTCTGGTGAAGGCGACAAGCTAAAACACCTCAGTTTATACATATGACAAGTCTCCAGAGTTTATCATCTTATCTGTGCACCTTGGAAGCAGGTGGCATTGTACCGGAAACTTCTGCTATGTTTCTATATTCCTGAGCATATAAAACACAGTAAACACAACAGATGTTTCTGGAAATGATGTGACGTACAAGACTGAAGGAACTCCTGTTATCAAATTAAACATGGACTTTGGCTTTTGAACAAAAACACTAAAAAACTTTACTATTACGTGTCATGTATTTGTCTCGTCCTATGATAACTGGGATAGGCTACAGCCCCCCCTGGACCTTGATAACGGATAAGTGAAAGAGGATTGGATGGATGGATGGATGTCATGTATTTGTATACTTAATATGAAGGCGTGTAAACAGGTCATAGGCAAGAATGAAAGGGCAGTGAAGTCTAATGATGACAGTAATAAAAAGTGAAACATGTGCTCTCTTGCCAACAATCCCACCAAAGACATCTGAAGGTGAGTGTGACTGTGCAGATAATTACTCACATAGTCAGGAGGGTCAGCAGCACCTGCAGGAAATAGTAGCAGTGGTTAAATGTGCATTAGCTGGGTGTGTACACTGCTCAGTCACTGGCTGACCTCAGAGTCATTCGTTAGTCATTTGGCAGTTATGTTGACGTGGGTGACCTTGCTGACTCATTCGTTCTTCCTCTGCAGAGGCCTTTGTTTCAGCCTATAAGTTCAGTCTCAGTCATCTGAATCAATATCTACCACATTCTTTCTCTCTCTCTTAAAGATTCTTTTCTCATCGTCTTTTATCAGTGCTGGACAGGAAACATTAGGACTCTGATGGACTTCTTGATAGAGACGTGCAGCGTCTGGCTGCTGTTATAATAACAGGAAGCTCCTGCCAGTAGTAACAGGATATGGTCACGATTGTGTAGCTGGAAGGGGTAAGCTGTCTTTCTATCAGTAATATAAGTTTTTAATCTTAAAATGATATTTGGTTAGATCTGAAGTGTCTCTGATACCATCAGACTGCAGGTTTTAAAGCTGCATTATCTCATTATTTGTCACTCAGAGGCAGCAAAACCAGATAAGAAGCTTATATGATTATACAATCAATAAGCTGATAACCAAAGCATAATTATATAGACTCAGAACAACACTGACCTTCATTAGGAGGTTTCCATACTACAGAGGACCAGAACTGCAAGTCAAGTCGGACTTGACAATATTGATATTTTTTGTTTTAATTTGTATGTATGTTTAATGTATGTCTGGATTTATTAATCCTAGAATTTCCACATATTTATTCACGTTTTTTGTGCTTTTGTACCTATGTATCTGTATTTTTTTTTTTGTGTATTTTTTCCAAAATTTGTCGAAAAATCTGAACAACCCTAACAAACAAAAACAAACAAAAGCAGAGAAAGAAAGAGCAGACTATCAACTGATATTGGCTGGAGAGTAAAATTACTGTTTGTGTCAGTGGAGTCTGGGAGCTACAATGAAACAGTGAACATATTCATAATACAGCACAGGCTTAAACTAAATGTTTTAATTTTTTGATGGCTCCATTTTTTAAAGGCAATCAAAATATTGTACGTGTCACAAATTGACAAATTGAGGAAAAAAAATGAAAACAGAAATAAAAATGTTTGCTTTATAAATTAATTAACTCATACATTAATTTTCAATATTATCATTATACAGTGGATATTCTGGCATATCAATTGTTTTTTAAGTGTGTGCTTATTATCATTTATGTACGTATTATTTATTTGATTTTGGCAGTTTTAGCCCTCCACATCACAAACTCTAAAGGAAGACATCAGACTGCTGAGCGGCACTATTGTGTTCATGACAAATTTGATAACTTTCTGAATAGTTTCTCACAGATCAAGTTAAGTTAAGTAGTTTGAGAGAGGTTCGTCTGTAGATGGTGTGACAGTGAAAATAAAAAATAAACAAATAAATTGCTGTTCAAATTTTAGCCTACTGGCTGATAACATTTAGAGAAAAACACATATTAGCAGTATAAAATGTCTTTTAATTTTATTAAGAATATGTTGATTGTCTCACAGCCAGTCCTTTCTAACAAAAAACTGAACCTGACAAAAACTCATTTTCCATGACAGATCATGAAAGATGGTACTGCTGCTTTTCGTCTGAAAATAAACAAATCAATCAAATTTAAGTAAACACATACAAAATTATAGAGCCAAATTAAACCACAAATAGCAATTTGTTCATGAAATAAGTTTAAAAAAAATATTTGTTTAGTCATTCATGTATTTATTTTTATTTCAGAAGTTCCAATTTTCCATATTTACTTTTATTTATTTTACATATTTATTGTTGTTCTGTAGTTATACAAACAAGTCTTAAGTTAAAAAGTATAATAATAATAAAAAAATAATCAGAGCTGCTTCAAACATGAAACTCACCATGTGGAGAGTTTTGGAGCTCACTGTAAACTGTGTCTGTGCCTTTTCTCAGTGGAACTGTTAAAGTAAAAAGAAACACATTAGTCTGCCTGAGCATCAAAAGACAAACTTTAGTAGATATTGTCTCTATGATCTATAATTAACAGGAACCAAAAATAGGCAGGTTATGTCACACTCTAACTGCCATCTCAGGTCCGATGGGACCTTGAGCACAAGACCACGAGGAAGAAGAAGAAGCAGAAATCACTCTGGCGTTTAGTTAAACCCTTCCTGTTTATAAGGTCTGCGATGATTGTGGAAATCCCAGCAGTTATCCCTGCATTTACAGCAACCTGGAGATGTATTAATTATGGGTAATTAGACCCCTCCTAGTATGCGTTGGTTGCCCTTATCAACTATAAAGGAAGTGCGCAAAGTGGTGAAAATGACTTTGGTCAGGAGGTTTGTGGAAACTGCACAGAAGGATCAAGAACAGACCAACAAAAGGTTTAAAAACATTTTGTGTAAAACTGCATGTTATTATATATTTAGCTATTTATTTATTATTTACGTATTTTCTCTATTTGTTATTGTATTTCTTTACCCCCTCTTTTCCCTCTTCCCTTCACTGCTAATGGAACAAAAAGTCACACCGCTCTCCTCCAATACACTTCACATCGCACACAATAACTTCCTTATTTTCTGACAATACAGAAACAATACTTGTTTCTGTAAGTATTGTATGTCTAAGTCTGTGTCCTTATGTTTCTTCTCCTACAGTTGTTTTATTTTTGAAAATAAATACTGGATTATTTCCCTTCTGTGTTCGTACACTGCTAACCTCTGGCAGGATCTGTTGACCGGGCGTGCACCACCTCCGTGTACTCCACGTCAGGCTCGTTGGACACCTCGCTGGACACCTTGCTGATCTCATCATCGCTTTCTGCACCAATACAAAAATTCTTTAACACACTGAACTATTTAACTTTTAATCTTGCAATGCGATAGCTATGAAGCCAGGCTGGAAAAAAGCTGTGTGTGTGGTATAAATTTGGAGGGTGGCTACACATTTCCAGCTACTCCCAACTACACCAGGAAAACCTAATTTGTAAGGTTTAAATTCCTTTAAGCCCATCCACATCAGATGTACATTTTTAGTAAAAGGATCATCTGATCACCTGACGTCAGATTTAGCTTCTTTTTTTCCCCCCAGCAATAACTTCAGCACTTTAGAGAAACCATGCAAAGTATAATGGTGTGGGTTTAAATTCTGATTTTTTTTTTTTTAAATTCATGTTATTGTTCCAGCCCTTATCGCTTCAGAAGAACAGGGGATATCCACATGTTCAGGGCTGAAACACTCATTTAAGCTCTGTTCAAAGCTGCAAAAAAAATTAATTTTACATCAAGTGTCAAAATCTATCTTTTTTATAAACTTCATATTGGACAGCTGTCATAGTGGAGCCAATCCCAGCTGTCATACAGTGAGAGAAAAGAGGTAAATCCAGGACAGGCCATTAAATATGCTGAAGTTATTTTACAAAAGAATGAGCTGTTTCTGAGGGGGTCAGGTGGGAACTTTCTCTCTGATTTGACTAATTTTATATGAAATAATGTCAGAGTATTAAAACAGTGATGATGTTACTATCTCATCTCACCTCTTTCAGGTTTCCGTTTGCTCCACACGCTGACTTCAGCTCTGTCCACCCTCACTGTAAAGCAGACAGACAGATTGATTGACTGCTTAATTGATTACAGGTTATTAGTCAGCTGCCAAAATCAGAGTTACAAAAAATGTGCAGAATAAAAAAAACATACCTTAATAGGTAACTAGTAGTAAACTCTTACATTACAGAACCACAGGTGTGATTGTCCCATGATATCTAGATAATGTGTGTTTGTACAGTTCGTGAGGAATAGCTGTCTTTTTGGGGAAATATTCAGTACTTTTTGATCTCCTTGCTGCTGTTGGGTGTGGGGCTGGTAGACTCGCACACAGAGTTAACAGCCTCCCCATCTAACTCTTGTCAAGAATGAGAATAACTGCATTTCCCCAAATCTTAACCGATTCCCTTCGTGTTTTCACATGATCAGAAGAGATAATGAGATAAACTTTTAGCGGCACACTCCCTCAGCTTGGCCCACCGGGGAGATTTAAACAGTAACAAAAGCAGCAGATTTTAGATTCTCATCTGGAGCACACAGAAATCTTTCACTGCTTCGTGCACAATAGGTTGTTAATTCACCAGCAGCTGAAAAGCAAAAACAACTTCCCAGTTGGTAAACCAAAGCTTGTGTGATTAATTTCCTCCACCTTCTGCATGCATTCAAACTTGCTTGGGCTGAAACAAAATAAGCTCCAACCCTCCTCACCAACATTGGTTTTTATAAGCAATGATCCCCGTGAGCGTGTTCTGTTCCAACATAGGAAGTCTCTTGCAGACTCCATTGTTTCAGTTTTTCAAGGAAGTCTCTGCCGCACATTCCTTCTTAGAAAATTAATGTTGATTTTTTTTGCCTCGGATTTAGGATAACCAAACACTATGCATGTATGATAATAATAAATATTGTTCTTGGACATTTTTACACAAATTTATCCTCAGATGAGCAGGAAAAAAAGAAGTATAATGAATAAAGGGTACCAACACACCTCTAAATTAAACCATTATATTTATTCTACAAGTCTCTCTTCCAATCAGAAAAGGGATCAACCAAAAGTATATACACACGTTTCCTATGAGAATAATAAAGTGTATTTACAAATCAGCCCAATTTTAAAAATGCACTTGAGGCAAGTAGAGCAAAATAGTAGTAGACATGCAATCGCAGATGGACACAGTGAGCAAAGAAACAAACAGCCAGACACAATAATGTTTGGTATAAAATCATAGGCCATTTAGGTGGCAGGAGGAGGGGAGAGGGAGCAGTGAGTGTAGGTTTTTATCTGGTCGATTATAAGAAGAGAAGCCTCGTTTGTAGTGAGAAAATATCTGTCTATAATGTCCTGCAAAATTAGCATTATTAACAGGATTACTTTCTCTCGTGTTCATCCTGAAAAGTCTTTTTTCGTGAACTTCCTTTTCCTTCAGAGTAAGTAAACATTGCATCAATGTCCCTCCGCTCACTGCTGGGGCGTCTCTACACTGTGGCTGGGATACTGTAGCTGCTCCTGTTGCTGATGTCAGCAGGTACCGACGCCACGCTATCTCGCGTCCCATTGGTCACTCTCCCCTCCTTGCCATCATAGAAAGACACTGCGTCTGGAAGAAGATGATAACGGGCGCTCTGAGCAGTTTGCAACAAGTGTGACAATCAGTGCCCTGCGCTGTGACTTTACTATCCACCCAGCATGCACCTAAGGCTGTTTACTTCCTACAGCAAAATCCTACATTTCCTGCCTCTGCTTAGACACAAACATTTCCAACTAAAAAACTAAAAACAATGACAGCAAAGACATAGACAACACACTCAAATATGTGAACATAAACAGAAGGGCAACATAGACTGTACCACAAACAAAAGGTAGCCAGGTCTCCTTTGCAGGAGCCATGCATGCATATTAGAACACGGATCATTGGGGGGTATGGGTTACATGCTGCAGGTTATGGTTGTGCGAGTGAGGGGAAGGATTATTGGATGGTAGCATAATGACTAATGAGGCCAGTTAGTGACACACAGGAGAAAAGTAAAACCAATCTACCTGTGGCTGCATTATAAACGTCTGTGTCATGGGTTAGAGTCACTGTTAAAGGGTCATCTGATTTAGGGCTCGAAGGCTTTCTGAGAAATTTTGAAAATAAAGTTAGCTCAGGCAGCAGTGAAGTCAAAAAGAAATTGAACAAATTCTACAAATTGCCATAGCAACATACATAAAAACAAAACTATAGAGGTGGTTTTGCATGTTGTGGTCATTTGTTGTCTGCTTCTTGCCTGCACACGTTTTATTTTTATAAATAAAACGTGAGTGTTTATTTACAAAAAATCAACCATGCACAAGCAGATATAATGAGAGTAATTGAAAAAACAGACTATTTGGACAACTGGCTTAAAAACACACACACACACACACACACAGCACAGTAAATGAACTGTGATTGTTTAATCACATTATGCTCATAGTTTAATTCATTTTTCTCAGTTTTTTTTCTGCCAGGGTTTATAGTATTGGTGTTTTTATAATTAACTGTTGTTTAATTAACAATTAGCCTACTTGTGATTTTTTTTAAACATAGGTCAGAATAATAAAGCACATGCATTATTAGACGTTTGTAGGCAGCCAATGTAGGTAGGGTAATAGCAGCAATAAGGATATTCTTGGACATTAAAGGCAATCTATTACGCTCTTCCTTATTATCCGTCATATATATGACAACAGTGGTTGATGTTCATGTGAAACACGGACAGGTTTTCAAATAATAAGGTCAGTCTATGTCCAGGTAATTCTCAGGTTCAACGCTGTGGGTGTGAGCACAGAAGCCACACCCACCTGCTGTTTAAATCTTCTGTTTTCAAGGGGAAGCCAATCAGAGGACAGTTGGATTTAAGGAGGAGGAGCTGAAGAAGCTCGTTTCAGACAAAGGATGAACTGAGATAAACTGCACCAAAGAACCAGTATTATTATTTTGTAAAGATTATTTTCAAGTATGAATCATGCAAGATACTCTGAAGAATCAAAGAATCAAAATTAAAATCTGAAACTTGGCATAAAAGATTTAAACTTTAAACTTTGTAAAACATACAGTGTGGTAATATGACGTTTATGTTATTTTAACCATGCTAACATGCAAAACAACCAGTATAGTTCTTTGGAGACACCAAACACTATTACAGGACCTGAGCCATGTGCTAATAAAACTAACATCTGCAATATCTGTCACATTCAGAGGAAGCAAGTATTCATGTTAACTCACACTGACAGTTCAGCAGCTGCTTCTCTTTTATCTACAATAAGAGAGGACAAGTGAGGGGAGCAGAGGGAAAAAGGTGAAGGAAGGTTGGCTGTCATACATAGACAACAGAGGCCTGAGTTGCTGGAGGACTGTAAGTCTCTCTACCTCGCTTAGATCTGATGTACAGCATGCTCGCCACCAAGAGCAGCACTGACAGCAGCAGCAGACAGGCCGCCAAAATCAACCATCTTTTCCACTGCGCCATGAGTACTGTAGAGAGACACAGATGGGAGGAAAAGTCAGTAACAAACAAGAACATAAACGGGAAAAAGAAAAAAACAGCAGATCATAACAGAGAAGAAGATAAGGTGGTAAGATGGGGTTAAAGGTAGCTGAATAAAATAATCATTCTTTTTGTTTGTTTGTTTGGAAACCTTCCACGTTTAAACCATTTCCCTTTCTAAGCTTTACTGGAGATGGAAATGTGAGTCTGCAGGACAGTCAGTGTGTGCAGACTGAAATATCTGTACAACATCTGCAGATCTGGAGACATCTTTGTCATCTTTTACTATCATCAAGTCAAAATTCAGCAACTCACTAACCTTAAGAACTACTAAAACTATGCTTTAGTGCTTTAGTGCTAATTTGCAAATGCTTGGAAGGACATTCGGGTAAAAACTTTGCGAAATCAAACATGCAGAGCTACCCACTGTGGTGATCCCTTGTGAATAAGCAAGCAGACTTATGCTAAATCTGACCTAATATCCAGGACAGTACATGTGCTAAACTAACTTGCTAAAGTCAAAGTGAATCCATCCACCTTTGCTGCCTTTTTGTCCTACTGGCCACATGTGGTATTGCAATGCAAAATAAATTTCCTGTAGGACTTATTAAGACTCAATTAGATTGAAGAAAAGGTCGTGGTTTGGGGCGGTTTTTGACATCAAAATAAAACACTATATGACCAGTAAGAGCAGGGTGATGCCTACTGAGCTCAGTCTCACCTTGTACATCAACGTTGTCACTTCTGACCTTGTTGGCACCGTTGGAAGCCTCACAGTAGTATACGTCACTGTCATTTAGGGAGACTGCAGGTATCATAAAGCTTGAGTGGGTCTCTGCGGTAGTGTTGGTTTTCAGCGGCACTTCACTGCTATTTCGGTACCACTTAAAGGTGACTGGTCCTGTGCCATCAACAGTACATATGATTGTGAGGCCTGCTCCCTCAGAGATTACATGTGGGGTGGGGATGACGGTCAGAGTCATTTGGCTCAGAGGCACTGGGAGAAGAAAACATAGAAGCAAGGAGGTGAGATTAGCCAACATTGTAAAGTTTTACTTTGGCTTTAAAACAAGAACTTAACCAAACTTAAAGGAAGATGTTCTCCTGGTCAACAGTTAGTTGAGAAAATGCATGTCTCTAGCTGCTGGTTACCTTAGCTTAGCATAAAGGCAGCAAACACAGAAAAAGCTTGACTGGGTAGCACATTGTACTCGTACGCTTACAAATACATTTGAAATCTTATAACTGTTCTGTTTAGCGTGGTTTTTGTGTAGATTAAGCAGGAAGGACACTGTTTCTTGTTGTAAATGTAACTAAAGGTTTGAACAGAATGTGAGTTCAAACTGCGTGTGTGCTGGTTTGAAGAGATACACACTGGAACTGAATTAGGGTTGGACGGTCCTTTCATGTTATACCACTTAATGCCAAAAGGTGGTGCAGTGAGTAAATGCAAGCTTCATTTAACCAGACAAATCATTAACAGCATGTTCTTATTTACAATGTCACCCTGGCAAAAGCAAAGCTTTGAGGAAATAGGGGTAGAATTAAAGATAAATGTTCAAAGTTAAAAATCAAATGAATCCAAAAACATCTTAATGCGCACACTTTTAAAACACTGCCACCTAGTGGTCAAATGATATTTTACAGAGGACAAAATTCCCTTTAAAGATGCCACTGGACAGAGCCAGGCTAGCTCTTTCTGTTGGTTTCCAGGCATTATCCCAAACTTTCTATCTTTTCACATCTCACTTTTATTTAAAAAAAAAATGTAAAGAAACAAACAAACAAACAAAATCAGTTAGGCTTAAATATTTACCTATGACATTCACACTGAGGTTTTGACTGGAGCCAGTTTTGTTGGAATGAAGACTATTCTTCGCCTCACACCTGTACTGTATTTTACCAGGCTTATTGATGACATCCATAAAGACAGCTTGGCGATTTCGCTCTCGGATGACTTTTGTGCTCACTTGGACGTTACCCTTAAACAGGGTGTAGTTTATGGGCAGGCTGCCATTTGACTGACACAAGATGGTGAAGCTCTTTTTCAGGATCACCTTGTCCTCAATTGAAATCTTTGGAGCAGAGGCATGAACTAAAGAGAGAAACAGAGCACGCACTTTATGAACTGAGAAAGTAAAACAAAAGTTGCTGCTGAAGGCTTAAATAGTGGCTATTTGTGTGAAGAATACTGAGATCGATAGTGTCACAGTGTAGAAACACAAATTATTCACAATTTAATGAAAATTGGCTTGCTGGTTAAAAGGTGATTTTTTATTTTGTGAACATGGATGGTTGTTTGTTTTTGTGTGTTAGCCCTTTGTTGGACTAGCAGCCTGTCCAGGCTGTACCCAGTCGCTGGGACCGACTCCCGTGACCAAACTGGATACGATGATGTTGTGAGAATTGTAAGAATTTTTTTTTATCAGGTTTTATTAGGAACTATGATAACTGTGATTTAAAAAAAATTAGTTTTCAGTTCATTTTCATTTCTCAGAGTGGGTTTGCTGAGTTAAACATTGGTAGTTTTTATTGTTTAAAATGAAAATTAAATTTTAGTTATTGTCAGTGTGGTCAAATTTGTAAACACAGCAAAATAAGGAGGTTTTGATGCATCTGGTTATTCACAGTGAAACAGCTACAAAATCATGGCTCAGCTGAAAAAGAGCTGAATTTCAATTAATCACAGTAAACTGTATGATTAATTTGTGATTTTTTTAAATGATACACAGCAAACATTTCCGTACTATTTTTTAAATTTCAGATTTATCAGATTTATTTCCTCCTGAAGTATATTTTATATTTTATTGTCAAGTGAAGTTTCTTAGCCAAGATTCTTGGTTCTAGTTTCCAGTGTTACTATTATATTATTCCATTATTATTACTCTATAACAGCTGCACAAACTATTACTTTACAAAACTCTAGTGTACCACATGTCAACCAAGAGCATCAACCATTACTTTGCTCTCAGATGGCGCTACTATCTCCAAATCCAAGGTATCCTTTGGCTTTATTGCCTTGATGGAGTAATGTAAAAACAGAGAAAACAGTCCTCCTGGGTGATGGTGGTGAGTCACCGGTTTTCCAGCTTGGACACAGCAGCTCATGTCCTGTTTGGGAGTTTTATGTTGAGAACTTTACTGCATTGTCTTTTCGCTCACTTTTTACTTTTGCTTTTACTCACTGGTTAGGTTCAGCCATTAGGTTTAAGAAAAGTTTTGGTTTAGGTTAAATAAAGTACCTCACACATTGAAAAACAAGGCTTTCCCTGTGCATTTAAATGTGATGCCTAGGGGTCCTTAATGTTGTCCATTTGTGATGATTTAGGAGTAATTGATCTGTCTAAACTAGGAGTGTCAGGCAGTGATTTAACTAAAGAATCTGATGCCCTCGGAATAAGTGTAGTCTTTTAATTTGCCTCCCAGTGCTGGGGGCAATGCGTTTTATTATTTTTATTTGTTTATTTACCATTTATATTTATTTATAAGCAACTAGTCGCTTTTTTTTTTACTGAGATGGAATTGCTTTTAATTCAGGTGATGAACTGAGTTCTTGAGCGTTTTAGAAATATCTTCTGAAAAGCATCAGTAACTCAGATAACTGTAATGCAGGAGCTGGGCTAGCCAATGTAGAAGGAATCCTATCATGACTTGCATGTAAAATGGACTTAGACTACATTAACATAATAATTTCTTAGTCTGATGAACCACTTAGACCACATTTACCAGGTCTCACACATATTCATTACTACTGCACACACTCCATGCAAAGCCACTTGAAGACGAGGATAAAATCGCTGATTAGTGGACAACCTACTATAGCGCCCGAGCCACTTGGACACATCAGTGCATTTAGACATGAAGCCTTTTATTGACACATTTATGCATTGAAGTGCATGTTGTAAAGGACCAGAGGGGCATCAGTGTGTACTATAAACCTGCACCCAAAGAGACATAAAGAAAACTTACCTTTAGGGCGAATCATCAGGGTTTTGCTATTTTTCTTGATGCCTTTGGCTTCAGCTGAGCAGGTGTAGTTGAAATCATTCTGTAGGGCCTTCACATGAAATACTCCAGGTTTACCAGAGCTTGGTAAGTTTTTAGATGGATAAAGAGTGTACTCCAAATCCTCCCTGTTGATTCTTCGAGATTCAAAATGCTTACTATTGCAGGTTAATGTCATAATTTCACCTTGAAAGACTTCAGTGGGAGACATGGTGAGACTGGGCACTGAGAAGAGCTCTGCGGATAGGTTTACAAAACACACCAAGTCAGCATCTAGATGGATACATTTTTTTAAAGTGCAAAAATTAATGCAGTAACACTAAAACGCTTAAAATATTTTAAAAGACCTTGATAGTGGTATAGTGCTTAATATTATTACTGAAATAGTAAATGGCGACAAAGTTAATCAATTCCCCAAGACAGTCAAGTTAAAATGAAGAATTAAGGAATGTGCTGAAGTATTAAACAAATTTACACCCATAGACTTGATCTGATCTCAAACGCCCTTTCATTTCAGTGTCTGTGGTTGGGAATTAGTCCCGCTATGTGGGGTGCTATAGGTTGAGCTACAGAGGCTCCCTTAGTATGTATTAATTGCATAGCTCTGTGTCTGTGTGTTACACCCACGCAGTGTTGGATGCAGCTTGGTAACCAAGCTTGCTGGAAATGGTTGAAAACTTGGCACTTCTCCCTTTGAGTTAAATAACTTCTGGCAGCCGAAACACTAACATTAGGGCTTCAAAATGTGGAGTCCATGAACCAGTGGTCCTACAGCCATCCAACAAATAAGCTGCAGGAAACAAATGTTTACAGAGGTCATCTTTCCTGTGTCCACTCACCAAGCACTGAAATCGTCTTGTTGGTGTATTTCTCCACATTTCTCACTTCCACTCTGCAGTCAAATGTAAGCGCTTCAGAGGCCTTTGCTACTGCAACCATGTTGTGGTTTATTGTAGAGTTGCCAGTCCTGAGAAGCTTGGTGCCCTGGCTCAGGAATAGCTTGTAACGTTCAGAGCTGGACTGAAAGTTTTGGGCACTACACGAGATGTTGAGGTGGTCTCCTTCATAGACTGTGGAGCCAGGGGAAATCTTCAGTGCTGCTGTAATAGAAAGCTCTGTGGAGACAAAATAAATGAAGCACTGAGGTGGGACCAGTGCTTTGAAAAAACAGTACAATTTCAAAATGCTACTGACCTTTGACTGAAACTGTGACGTTGTTGCTTTTTGTTGAAGGGAAGGTATCCTCTGCTGTGCGGATCTTGTAGGAGCAGTGAATTTTGTGGATGCCAGCACTGCTTAACCTGAACGTGGTCTTTGCTTGGTTGGAGGGTCCTTCCACCCTGCTGATCTGTTCATCATTATCGAAGAAGAAGAAAATGAAGGACCCTATCTCACCGGGAGCTATACAACTGGCTGGTACCTCCTCCCCTTCATTAACGTCATTCACCACAAGATGGAGAACTGGCTGCGAGAGTCCTGGAAACATAAACAGACAGATCTCCCACAGTGACATCTCCTGCTAGTGTGACATATCATCTCATACTTGCTATTGCATCCAAATACATCCTCACTGTCACGCAAAGTTTAAAATGATTCTTGATCATAATCTGATCTTGTTTTGTGCTTTTCTTTCTATACTCTCCTTTCTTCTCTTCTCCAGCCGGTCACAGCAGATGGCTGCCCGTCCCTGACTGCGATTCTGTTGGAGATCTCTACCTGTTAAGAGAATTCTTCCACCTCAGCCTTGCCAATTTTGGGGATTTCTTCTACAAGATTTTGGGGCCTTTCCCTTGGTGGGTGTACTGGTTGGGTAACTTCTCCAGTGCCACATTTGAGGTTAGTCTTTTTATGGAAATAGTTTTGCTGTTTCTACACACACTATTGTGACCAATGATATAATAGAGATGTCAGAACTGGACAGAATTACCCTGTGGCTACACAGCAGTGATGTCACAAACAATGTTACAACCTGTGCTTTTGGATTGTTGTGCACCTGCCAATTTTTGTAACCTGTTGTGCAGCACTGCTGGTACGGTGCACCAGATAGAAGGTATGAGTAGGTCGGTTTTTAATGACAGAGTACAGTGATTGTTTTTCTTTCTTGTTTTAACTTACTCTATTCTTATACCAGCATAGATGCAATGATTTTTTTTCTGGGATGTAACTGCTATTATTTATTGTGCTTCAAGTACCAGTATAAATGTACATCGCAGTTCTTGTAAACAATGACCAACAAGTCCCCCATAACTGCAGCTTCAGGCTTCTGCTTCTGCAGACTAAAAGCACATATATACAATTTAAGATGATGTCAAGGCTGTTGGTGCATAGTTCTGAGCTTATTGTGTTAATAGACCTCTCTGCATTGAATCATATCTGTTATTAATCTCTGTCTCTCTTCCACAGCATGTCTTTATCCTGTTTTCCTTCTCTCACCCCAACCGGTCGTGGCAGATGGCCGCCCCTCCCTGAGCCTGGTTCTGCCGGAGGTTTCTTCCTGTTAAAAGGGAGTTTTTCCTTCCCA
>VVHJ01025892.1:0-14519 GCA_015107715.1 Tylochromis polylepis
ATATGTGTATATATATATATATATATATATATATATATATATTAGTAACTTATTTTACATGAATAACCTGGAACCTTTACATTAAGATCATGGGATTTCATCTGTCAGTAGCATCACGGTAGCGCTGGATGATTCACATGTCATCATAGCTTATAATTGAAATTCATTGTGCAAAGTAATTTTATGGACATTCTTCTATCGGGTTCTTTTTGCCTTGCCTCACAGTTGCATGTTTACACTCTTTTAATTTTGACAGAGTGCCATTTGGTGGTACCAGAGGTCTTACAGTGAATGTAGATGTGTTTAAAAAAAGGTTTTAAGGCTTTTTTGACTTTCATCTATCCATCTTCTTAACAGTAAGGTCATGGGGCCTGCAGTCTATCTCATCTGGACATCCTAGATGGGTTACCATTCCATCACAGGGCTAACACAGTCAGACAGAGAGACATTCACACTTGCATCCACACCTATGGTCACTTTAGATGATCTTTACCTGACTGTTATTTGTTTTGAATGTGGGACAAAGCCACAAATACCACGCATACGTTAATGCCTCAGTTAACCAGCAGGTTGTTGTGAGGCAACAGTCGTAATGAGTGCCTTTTAATTTTTTTCTCCCTTGTTTACATTTCTCTCAGTCATAAAATGTCACTGTCTTTCAGGCTCTTTTGGAGGCTTTTTTTTTTTCTTCTATTTTTTTTTTTATAGTGAAAGTGCATTTTATTGTCTAGCACACCAGGCCGTAAGGGATGACTGAGAAAGTTCATTGTGAAGCATTTCTTTAACTGAAGTTTGACCCCTTTCAATAACAAATTTAAACCTTTTGCACCAGGAGTTGAAATCATGAGAAATGTCAGCAGCAATGCAATTACAGGTGCTATGCACCCTCTCCTTTGCACAGCTGACATCTTGAAGAGTGAGAATTCATGCAGAAAATTGCATTTTTTATGTTACCCTCACACTGAGTGGCTGTAACATGTATGCAGATTCTGCTGCCTCAGAACATTCCTGTCACTGATTTGGAGCATATTCGAAATGGCTTAAAATAAAATAGCCTGTGATTGTTTAAGATACATACAGTATACAGTGTAATGTACGTGCACGGAGAGGTACATCTTTGTCTTTTATGAGATTATCTGTTTTAATAATGGCCATGATGGATGATAATGTTCTGAGAAAGCAGCTCTAATGTGTTCCTACTGCTAATGTTCAGATTATAACCCGCGTTTTATGATGGCGCTTGACCCCCCTCCAGACAGATGCTGTATAAACATAATATCTTTTGTCATTAAAGTACTAGAAGAATGCCGCATAGACTGATACAATGCTAATGTCTTTCCCTGTTTGCTATCTGGCGAGGACACAACTCCTTTTCTGTGAATATTTGAAAGTTCACACAGGTTTTTCTGAGGTGTGTGTCAGTCATTACCAGGACAATTTAGAAATGAAAATGACAGGTAAGTATATACTGTATAGCTAAAGCTCCTTTGAAAATAAAATAAAATAAAAAATAACAGAAATAGTTGCATTCAAAGTCAGTGGGGGGATATGCAAAGTTTTGAGATAATACCACTTACTGTTCCAGTACTTCTGTATGGTGTGGTATTTCATATCATCATATTGTCCATTTAGCCAGTTAAGTAGGAATGGCAGTAGTCGTATGATTCATACCTGGTCACAGATGTATAATTAGACCTCTGGCAGACTGGTGACCTGTCAAGGATACCCAGAGATGGATGGATAGATGGATGGACATTTTCCTCATTTCAAACATGTTAATTTTAATGCATGGCTAGCATGTACAAATCAATGTTCTTGCTAAATGTAAGCCAGGGTTTTAAAAAACCAGTTTAATAGTCACATTTCTTTTACTTGCCTAATTGACTGCCCTTAAATCAGTGAAGAAGCTGTGACATAGACATACATTGACAGGCAGTTTGTATTTTCTGGCAAAATGAGTCCAGTAGACCAACATTACACATCAATTTACTACTGAAAGAGGAGGTCCATTTGCATAACCCAGGGGGCATAGAGCACAGATAGTTTTCATCACTCGCTTTATACGACCGGTGATCATTCCAAAGAATACAATTTTTTTCTATGTGATTAACCTCTTGCTCCTAGATTTCGATTGTGTCCCAGATTGGAATAACTTCGACTAATCAGCCATTCTCATGTCCATACTGATTTCTCTCCTGATGTGATCTTCAGCATACTAAGACAAAATCTATATAGAATGCATTATTCATACTCCCAAAACAAGCCCCATGAATTGATTTACGATCGTAGATGAATAAGACATATATAATTTCAAGCAGTAAAGCTTGAACCAACCATACATCTTATTTCTTTTTTTATTTATTTCTTTTTTTGAGCTAAAAGTATTTGTAAAGCAAGAACAACAAGACCTGAAAACATGAAACTTTATGACATGGCCTCAAATTCCTCTCTATGACTTAGCCGCCCGAAACTTCAGTTACTGCGCACGCAGATGATGCTGTAATATATAAGACAATGATTTGACAGCTATGTTCATGTTTTATTTCTTCTTAATCTAATTTCAGCATCTCAACAGAAATCACCGGAACAGCTGTCCTAAAACTGAGGGTTATTTCTGGATTTTGCTGATCTTAACTTGTTAGGGAAATTTCAGTCTGTCCCATGTTATGAGACAATTACTTTTCATTAAAAAAATGTAACTTTCAAAAATTTATAATAACTCTAACACTGTGACATATCAACTTGAAATTCAAGACATATGCTCAGAGGTGTTGACTGAGCTTGAGTAATAAAGCACACCACTAAGGGATACCACAGATGTAAAAAATGCATATACTGGCAGCATGGACACAGTTCTGTTTCCATGATTTGGTGTCATAACTTAAGATTAGCTTAGACTTCTGTGTTGAATCCATGTAGGCTCTACAACCTATGCAAGTGGCCTACACCACTGCCAGCATTTGACACACCAATATCACGGCAAAGCGTGTAGTAGACATGCCGGTCCACCGTGTCCGTTACACACCTTTTCTCTCCAAAACGTAAAATGTACACGTATGCAGAAGTTGCAGTATCATCAGAGGGAGATAATTTATTTCAAGCCAACATGAAAATAATCACAGGAAAGAGCTTAAAGAGACATTACTAACACATTTACATATAAATGCATATTAGCCAGATAACTTAATTGTTTCTGACACAGAAAGACCCTGGAATGTACGTCATACTTTCTTTGGTCACAAGCGACTTCTTGGCTTTAAATGTATTATCTCCCCCTGCTGGTACTACAACTTCTGCATGTGTGCACATGTCATGCTTTGGAGACATAACGCATGAAATGAACACGGTGGTCTGGCGTGTCTACTACACACTTTGCATGTAGTCCTTTGCAAGCTGATGTTTAACCTTTGATAATAACTGATTCAAGAGGAATGGCTTATTGCAACAAATCTAAAGTTCACATTATAAAAATAATTAAAAAATAAAAATATTTGCAAGAAATTCCTAAGGGTCACTTTAAAAGTTAATTACATTGTAATTTTAAAAAATGCTAAATTTCTGGTGTCTGACAAAAGCAATTTTAACTGCAAGCCTTTTACCTGTGATGTAATTTCCTTCATATGTGTAAAGGTATATTTGAAGCTATTTTTTTCACCATGGCTCATTAAGCCACACACTGGGCTTGAGATCAAATTCCCAGGTGGCCGAGACCACCTTGTCAATAATGTAGCTATTCATGGATGTGATTCATTTACAAGTGCTCAATTAAATCTGTTTAAAAATAGTCTGAGTTCTTGGAACTCTTATTGGAATCTTATCATTTCTTTTTCTGCTGCTATAGTTACTGATTTCTGTATCTCATTATTCTCAGGGACTTGATCAAGTAATAACCCTCATGTGAATGACATGTGGCTTTAATAATTGGTGGTTGCCAGGACACGTATCCCCTGCTTCTGTTGTAATGCATGTTGAGAGGAATGGAGGTCAGGAAGTGAGAGACGCCTCAGGTAGCTATTCTTGGCCTTAGCTTCGAGTCATTCACATTCTCTAATTGCCCAAGTTAACATGTGACAAAAGATGAACAGCAGCCCTTCGTCCAGCAAAGCAAACAGCGAGCACTGCACACGTGCTTCACATGGCGGAAGAGAACAGTTTATATGTTGACATTTACAACCTAATTAAAACCAACAGGGGAAATGAACCACACAGGGTCAGATGCTTATTCACACAAGTATTTACAAACAAAATAAAGTATACTAGCACTTGCACAGACAATGGCACAATCCTGCACACAGTTTAAGCACTCTGCACATTTGCTAATCCCACCCAGCTGGAAAACCTGCTCATTTGAATCACTAAAATCCTAAGATGATTAAAATATATTACCATGTCAGAGAAATTCATACTCGTAATATTAAAGATGTATATATGCACATAAATTCCCCAAAGCCCCCCTGCGTTTTGATTAGCAGATGAGAGAATAAACTGTAGGTAACAAATAAAATGAAACAAAGGTGGAATTTTAAACAGCGTAAAGTTGTTATAAGAATACATTTGCACATCATTGCAGTATTTGTTCACAAGCACAGACTAAACTACCCGGGGCGGAGCAGAGTCTGCTGTCACATCTAACTTATCAAGTAGGAACGTGCCTCTCAGCCACTTGTTTCAGTTTTTCTACGGTAATAGAGGACATGAACTGAACTCTAGTTCTTCAGGGTGAAGGACTTTTTTATGCAAAGTCTATGAATTGCACCACAGTTGTTTTTCCTGCATTTGATGATGCTTGATTGGAAACCAGCACAAGGAAAATCTCACTTTGGTTTCGCGTGAACAATATTATCAGTGCACAGACTGTCTTTCATTAATTCCACGTCATTGAATTTCTTTGTAAGGAACACAGCATATTCCTCACTTTGTTGTGACACTGAATGCCACTGCAATAAGCTTTTTTTCATTAAAATGCCCATTAAGCTCTTCTCTGCAAAAAAGAACACCATCTAGACCTCACAGTTTAGATGATCTCACACACGCACATGCTTGCTGTGATGTAAAGCCATGGTGTTTGCTTGTGCAGAGCCTCCTGTCATGACACTTTGTCACGAGTAAAGAAAAATGACATGCAACACGCTTGTCCTGCAGTTCATTGTGGCTCTTATACTCGTTTATTAAAATCAGTATTTTTTTTTCTTTTCTTTTTTACATGCATCCAAATTTTGTCTTATGGATCCAATAGGTGTTTGTTTAGTGCATGTTAATCATTTGCAGCTGGCTTTCCTTATCTTATTGTCATGGGTAATTGGTTATGCAGCACATGGAAACCAGAGACCTGCAGGTGACACAGAGGAAGAGGCACATTGGGATGGAAGAATCTGCGATCACTGAAGCGTGTCAAACATTTTTTTCTCCCTTTTCCCACCTTTTAAATTGCTATATCTTGTTTACCTATTAATTTCCCCTTCTCCTCAAACCCATCACAACCCTCCCAACCATCTCTTTATATTTTACTTTTAAAAATGTGCAACTTGAACATATACGCCTTCCCTCCATCTGTCTCGCCTCTCCTTAATTTTCCTCTTTATTCTTACTCCTACTCAATCTGACAGCGAACCCATATCTCGATTAGACCTCTGGAAATGCCTGTGCAATTTCCTGGAAGATTATAGTGATGGATTTACACAATATCAATCAGAGCAAAGATGTGGCTCAAAATAGCCCTCTGCTACTGGCAGGAGATGTTTTGGAGTAGTGGTCAAAGCTCATATTTGCTCGACTACTTTCTTTAAGCACATAGTCTAAAATGCACGTTTTTTAATTATATGAAACAAGCTGTTACAGTTATTTTAAAAACTTGTGGGCCTCCTGACAGCAGTCACCTCAAAGCAAGATGAGCCGTTCCATGGTGACTTTTCATCCAATTTGACTAGTTTTTCTCTTGCTTCCCTCAACAAACTACTCTGAATGAGGTCACATTCCTCTGACCTCGGGGCATTATTACCTTGTAATCATGTGTTGCTCTGCATGGCTACATTTGTTATTTCTCGTTGACAGCCTAATGTTAGAAGAAAGCAATTTTACCTGATGGATGATCATAAGACTGGGAGAGGCTATATCAGCTTCATGCCTCACCAGTGAATTATGCACAACAAAATCCCATAGATGCCTGAACCAGCTGCCCACAATACCTGCCTTCTCAAACCAGCTTTACACACTAGGTATTATTGCCAGAGGTGTGAGGACTTTTCAGCTTGTCAGAATGTTCATGAAGACCATTCATTACCACGGTATTTGCTTGCCTTCTTAAATCAAAAAGGGTGCCAGTCCTTACATTACAATGTTGTCATGAAAAATTGTTGACTTATTTTTAAGCAGCATAGGTTGGACAACTGATTCATGGGTCTCAGGGCATTCATGATCACACAAATCAATCGGCACTGCTCCTCTGGCCCGCACTTTGTCTGTTGGCAGCAATAGGGATAATGTGTCAAAGTGGGCCTCCTCCATCTTGTCACTTTAAGTGCAATCAATAATGCTTTCCCACCAACTGAACGCCTCTGAATATCAGCCCTCCCCTTGCCTCATACTGGGCTGAGCATTTCAATCAATATTTGACTGGGGGGCTAAAACATCTGCAGGAACAACAATAAAAAGCAAGGTAATATTAAATGCTTTACAATATACTGATGACGGCGCCGCACTCTGCAGGAGTAGCAATGCGATGGAAACAAAAAAAATAAATTAAAAATTGAATTCTCTGTGACGGTTCTGTCAACAAACGTCATGTTTGTGTTGTGTAGATTTTTACATGGTTCGAGTCTCAGCGGAAAACGATTTCACAGCCTGTCATAATTAAACAATTAAACTGCTATTTAACCTAAACTCAATTTAGCAAATGAAACACTGCATCACAGCTCAATCACTGCTACAGCACAAGTATGTGGAGAGGATGTTTGTTATCTTTAAGCACAGTTTTCCAGCAGCGTTTTACAGTGTGAATATGTTGTCCCCACAGCCTCATACATCACTGTAGAGAATTCTCAATGTATGGCTTGCCGTCGGCTTCCAGACAGGTCCAATCAATAAAAGCTAGCCTCTGGCCAACGTATCTGTAAATTAGTCTACCTAAAAAATTCAACAAGCCCATAGAGCGGTTAGATGTGTCCACATAGGTGCTTGGCCCTGGAAACGATTGTATTAATTGCCTCGGGGATTATGAGACACAGACCTCCACTCTCTCATGCATATTTGACACTTCTAGCAGTGCTCTCAAGCCCTCGTTGCAGCTAATGGATGGTGTTTGGCGCAGTGTTGCATATGTATTAGCTACCAACTTATAAGTGGTCATGTAGTGAGCACATCCCCATGCATGCCTATGTGTCTGTGCTAGTGTGTCGCTTCTGTTATCCTGAGCCAGGCAGGGTAAGTGCAGGGCTGGGTGGTCTGGTTGCTGGTTCCTAATTGGTATGACTGCTCCCACTACTCTTGCCCTCAAAGGCTGGCACTACCCTTCTCTGTTAATCTGTGCCAGGGATTTAGCTCACTTGACACTCAACTGACCTGACAGTCCTTTGGGTGTCTGTTGCAAACAAATATACACACAAAAACTAAATGAATGACTGTACAGACACTTAACCACAAGAACTCCTGCACAAAGAGACAAACTCTCATGCAAAATGAGAGACACGGATATGTAGTCACTCAGACAAGTGCACGCACACATCAGCACAAAATCACAGTTCAAAGAGCTGCAACTCCATTTGAGATATGTTTCTGGACAGCATCACTATGATGTAGAGGGAGAGCTCTTGACAGTGTTGTTAGGGGAACGGCATCAAACAGTGGTGTGAGTATGTGTGAGTACGTGCAGATGCCACATCTGCTGATAATGTCCGCACGCAGCCCTCGAATGAGAAGTGAGCTTGTTGATATCAAGTACTTGCACATAGCTACACATGGTGTCCTTTTTGTCTGAAGAGCTCATCTGGCACGGCAGAGTGACATCTGATCTGATGGCTTTTGAAACTTCTGAACATGATGCACAGCCTCAGAAACATATTCTTGTCTAGTCATATATGCAAATATTTTATTAAGGGAGACTGACAGGGAAAACATGCTGCACAATTATAAAAGGTCTTCAGACATAGGGCACTAAATGAGTGTCACTGATGAAGCAATAGCTACAGCCTCTGATCACAGGAAAGGCACGTGTCAACTGCATCGCAAGGAGTCAACAAAGCTGAAAATTTGTGGTTTAGCAGCTGTAAAACTAATAAACTGGCTTAAGTGATGAAGCAGCAGTCTTAACAAGACCAGATATGTCAAAGCTCTTCATATGAATCTGCATTAAGTAACGGTCACTTATCTTAAAGCTACATCAATGGATAGTGTAGGCAAGGGAGCAACACAACAAAGACATACTAATGCCTTGTGCGGTTATAACTAAACAGATGTTTACAGAGGAGACAATGAACAAATCAGCATTAACTTAGCACCATTCTTTCAAACTCTCAAGGGAACTGCTAAATTTCTCTTTATATTAACCATCTAGTTGCTAACCATTTCTGTCAGCTGTTCAGTGTTAATGTGTGTTTTATTAATTTATTTCTAAAAAAAAAAAACAGCTGCCAGTTGCTGCTGGAAATTAAGCTGATAAGAGCACCGAGAATAAACCAAACCAGTAAAGTCAAAGGTCATGAAACCAAAAAAGGGAACTGATCAGGTTTCAACCTTAATTGGATTACAGATAAATAATGGTAAAATATAGAGTTGGTATCTTAAAAAACACTTTAGTTCAACTGGAGTGCTTTAATTCATTTCTCATAAATACTGCCAAAAATAGTGTCAGTTTAGTACGTGGTACCATGAATGAAAACTTACCTGTGATTCTCTGAATTTTGAGTCTTTGCTCAAGGGTTCAGTGTGACTGTACACAGAGAAGGTGAGCTCTCCTCTTTAGCTTAAGAACTCATACATAACTCTGGTAATACTTGGAAAGTAAGAAAAATGTCACATATACACTTTAATAATGGTTCAAGGGTAGTCTGTGCATTGAGCTAGCTCAGAAATTCAGTGAACAAAAATGTAGGTTATTAAAAAAACAGCCATGAGTGTAGAGAGCGGGAGAGATATTTCACTACAATATTGGAACAGATGGGTCATAAATTGGAAATGATTCGTTTTGAGAATCAGAACTGAGGATGAGTTAATCTCTCGTGGGGTTTGACTTGGTCTGAGTAATAAGTGAACTTTCTATCACTGCAGAGTCAGAGGGCATCCGTACTTACAGCAAGTGTTAAGCAGTCCTTTGGGCTTTCTCGTGCTCGGTTGACATATTCTGAGTGTCCGTTTAGTGTAGCACCAGAGAAGCTTGGTTTGACTGGAAGAGACTGGCTGATCAGGCTCCAGCTTCATGGTTAATAGCCATGGCCACTGCACAAAAACAAAGATGAAACAGAATGAGCAATAGAAACCCTTCCAACTCAAGACAGAACGCAAGCATTGGATGATTCTTCAAAACTCAATAATCGATGACCATACATAGCAGTGCTTTGGGAGGTTTTTCCATCTGAACAGAGCCTGTACAATACAACACCTTCTTGACTGATACTGCTCTATTTTTAACTTACTTTTACCCATCCACACAATAGAACACGAAATATAAATAAAGTGAAGGATGTGCATGTACAGTATCTTCACATAAATACATTGCAAAATTAATCCTCAGTTCAATCTCTGACATGTCTTTGTTACAATCAGCAAGTAAACCTCCATTTTCAATATATATAAATTACTGTCACTCCCTGTTTATAATTGTAAAGACTATTTTATCATTTTAATAGCACAAATAAATAAATAAATAAGCTACCTTTAAAAAAATATTAACAAAGAAAGAAGGGAACTGCAGGAATCAACAACCATTCTGATATCGTCTTTATTACTGGCGACTAGTCGTCAACAAATATATTTTCAACTGTAGCGTTGTAGTGAATTTTTTTCCCGTGACTGTTCACAAGAATCTTGGAGATAAACAGCGCCTAAAAAAACGCAGCGATTTCAGTGGACTTAATGCTGTCAGGAGCACAATCATCATATTGCTGCACCCGCATTTTCTAAAATAGCCATTCTAATGAGACTGTCCCGTCTGTGCAATCGAGGACTCTGCCTGCTTCTCGGCAGGACGCTACCTCTCATCGGAACACAAGCACACACAAGTGGGGACGAGACTTATGCAGGCATTTCTTTGTCTTCATTTTGTCATTGTTTGGGAGTAGATGTAATGTACAACTTGTTCATTTTAACTATTAGTCGAAAATCAAAATAAAGTATCTGTTAGGACTTAAATGAGTTTTGGCTCAGAAGCCAGCACTTCTTCAACTCTCTGTCCTAAGACAGTGGTGCTGTTTCAAGGGCAGAAAAGTGTCATAGACCACTTTGTAAATTATACAGTACTCAGTCCCGGGAGACCTGTAATCTTCATTATCCATACTGTACACATCCAGCATGAGAACCAAAGAAAATGACGATGGTTCGGACTACTTCTGGTGTAAATGATTGTGGCCTGAGTTCACTATATGTTCACACCCTCTATGGCAGCCACAGCGCTCTGAGACCATTATCCCAGAGTGAAGCACTCTCACCCATATGGACACTAACAGGCACACCTCATGTTTAAATGTAAATTTTACACAGAACTCCTCACAGGAACCAACGCAGTTTCAAAATCTCTCTAACCAAGACTTGTACACTTAATGGAAATAACTAGTTAAATAAAACAAAAAAAGCTCCTACTTGTGTTTTTAGTATATGAAGGGCAAGTATGTAAAAAATAGATAAATAAAATACCTTCTTTTGAACTGTGGAAGAGAAATAACCTTAGCTTAAGAAGCAAGGGGAGGGGAAGACACGAGCAGGTGATGACAGGATAAATCCTGAGACCTGAGGCCAGTGTTTACTACACTGAGTCTGTGTTGCTGAAAAGATGTAGCGCTATGATAACAACTTGTGTTTATGGAACGTCGCTGCACGGATGCATTACTGTCTGCACCGCGTCAGTCATGTTTTGACTAATCACAAAACAGAAGATGGCAGAGAAATCATAGGACCCCACGTTTAAAACAAAACAGGTGAGGTGAAGGGAATTTTAGCGGAATCCAAACACCAGCAGGGCTTTTAGTGATCGAAAGATTTTGGGAACGCTGGAGGGTGAAACATGCTGAGGCTGGGTGACACACCACTGTTGTCTCAAACTGTTAGACAATACATTGGCCAAATTATTTCCCCGTGGTGAAAATCTGCCTAATGATCCTTGTCTCTGGTGCTCTAATTCATTTATTATGCTAATAGGAAAAGCCTTTAGTCTGAACAGACATTGCATAAACTTAAGTGTGCTTCAGTGTTCTCTAATCATGTAGGAAAATGATTTGAAGGCTCCTAGCAATTCTGCTGCATTATAACACGATGGAAATTATTCACAAAATTGTCAGATGATAAGGGTTTTAAATATCTAATAGGCAGCTTTGGATGGGGATTGCAATCTTCCTGGCCAACAGCCATTTAAATCCCTCATCAACAAATCTGAGGATTCTGAATAAATGCTCTGTAAGGCTAAACATAGAGCTGAGACTGGCTCACTGTAGTCTGGCGTGACCTAAGATAAGTTTCTTTTCTGCTCCAAGCAGTGAACTTACTGTATATGTCAGTAAAAAGGGCCATCAAGGTTATAAAAATGCAGTCTAGGTTCTCCCTGGGCATATGACCCAGGCAGCTGTCTTTACCCACTCTCTATCACCTTAATCTCCCAAGAACTACTTCAGCCTCTGGGGAGGGGGAACTCTGACTTAATAGAGTGACCAACCTGTCTAGCAGACTGTCATCACTGAGGAGAACTAAACATTTGTTAAAGAGCACACTTCCTGACTTGCTTCTACATTGGGTAGACTGTAACATCCTGACACTTGTCTAAGCCCTGCAAAGATATAGGAAAAAGATATTAGGAAAATATATATATATATTGTTGTCTGGTTAGCGAGTCAGTTCGGGTAGCTGGGATTATTCTTCAAATCTTCTGTAGCTGTGCGAAGATCACAAACCTTAAATTTTATGGTTGGAATCTTCAAACTTAAATTTATTCTTGTCATTGTGTGGATGATCAAATTGTATTCTTTATGTAAGAAAAGAAGGCAAGGCTGTCTACTAATCACATTTGCATCTGATTACAAAACTAAAAATTTCAGATGGTGGTGTCTATTCTTGAAATATACCTACACCAGTCAATCACATCAAAACTATCTATTGTATAAATACCTGGCCAGTTACAGCCTGAACAGGACTGTGCAGGGGTGTCATTTCCTGTTACTGTGACACCTGCAGTCGATCCTTTGGGAATTGTCAAAGGATTTTATTGCCAGATATGCATTAGGTGTTCATTTGGTGTCAGTGCCTTGGCAGTAGTGAGATGGGTCTGCAACTACCAAGTGCTACTTACAGACGCTTGCTACGAGCACACTCAATTTTACTGTTTTTCTTCATGCAAGATTAATGTTGTAAGGGGGCACGTTTTAAACTAAAGCATAAAGCTAACCAAGTAGTAGCGAAACCAAAAGTAAAAAGCAAGAGAAAAGAAAATAATCAGACCATGCCAACACCTCGGTCTCTTTGTGTTCCTGTTGCTGTTCCTCTGATGTTTTGGTGTAGCGGCAACGTGTGTTGTCTTACTAATACAGAGGTTACAATTGTTTTCATTGGTAAGTGTTCATGATTAGCGTTTTAGAGGAATTTGTCTCTATTTTATTTTATCTTTAGAATACCATTTTTGGTTGATGTTCAGATAACGTCTAACTTGTGGCGTGGAAGGGTGTATATACCAAAATAACCATTATGCTTATTAGAAGATATTTTAAGTTTATTTTCTAATGATACCAGTTACTGGATATAGAAAATACATATTTACTGGTTCCATCATAGGTGTAAAGAATGCTTGAGAAACAAAACATAAATGTGTTTTTTAAAGTACTCTGTTTTTTTTCTTCAAGTTTATATTCAGTACCACTTACCAAAGCACGCTGTTCTTTTACATTGTTCATTGTTTACACTAGCTTTCTTTGTGTATTGCTGCCAGCAGTTGTCAGTAGAATAGCATGTGACAGGCAGCAGATGCTGTTATCTTTGGAGCTGACTTGGGGACCCAAACATAACAGCATTAATCTGTTGCACATTAACCATTAAAACCTTTAAAGAAAATATCTAAAAAAAATATCTCCCAGGAGTTTGTGTTCTTAAGAAATGCTTAAAAACACAAACTCCTGGAAAAAAAGCCCCCCCAAAAAACCCCATTTACTTTCCATCTCTGAATGTGAATAAGCTATCACCCAGTTTAGTTTTTTTTGCTCTTGAATATTTCCTACAGGTCAGAAAAGATTTATTAACACATTTTCACTGCAGCTAATAGTGTCCTTTTACAGAATTAAAATATCACTAAGTAATTATTTTAATGATTGATTAATAAAGTCATTTTGAAACATAATGTGCCTAATTCCTCTAATCCCAGTTAGGCTTTGTCTTTTCTTTGTTTTATGAGGTACTGAACTGAATATCTTTGAGTTTTATATTGCTGGTCTAATAAATCAAACCATTTGAAAATTAGCCACCCTTGCCTACAAGTATTATGATTTTTTTTGTATAGATCGGTCAATGATCTTTGCAATCTTAACACAACTAAACTTGGAAATTTAACGCTTACATGTAATATTGTTAGTTTTTTTTTCATGTTATTATTTTTTTAATCACAGTGATGTGTTGCTAGTGATTGCTAGTTATGTGATGTCATTATTTCATATAGAGGAATTGTTTTTACAGCAAATTGATAAATTATTTTATTCAATTGATACAGTAGGTGCAGGCTAAACTGGGTAGTTTGTAGTATTACCATATAGATTACAGTGTTGGATAGGGCTGGGTATCGTCACTGATTTCTGTAATCGATTCGATCCCCAATTCGATTCAGTTTTGCCTCAGACAGTCAGAAATATTATAATTCTGATCATTTATCAGTACTGACACTGTGAGACTTCATCAGAGGTGTAAACATCACTTTGTGTCAAAGTAACGGAGGATAAAACACAGAAAAACATGAAGGAGATTTTCCTGGCCTGGCTTTTTATAGCAGATAACCGCCTTACAAATATTCTGCAGTAGATCAAAAACTGAAGAAAACCATGAATCAACATATGAACATTACCTGATGCTGCTGAAGTGAAGCAGAGCAAAGTCACAGAGGTTTTATTAGAGAGATAGCTAAGCGTTTTGTAATTTGGCATCATTTTAAAAAGTTTAAATTTCTTCAGTATTGAACAGCAGAAATTAGGTTTTCTGGTCAGAGGTCACTTTTGGGAAAAAAAAAAAAAAAAGAAACAGCGGCCGACAGCGCTGTACACAACGGTAGACTGGTGCGTAATAAGCGAGCGAATAACGCAGAAAAGATTTGAGATGGGAAACTGTTCTTGAAGTACCCTGAGAGAGAG
>VVHJ01025897.1:0-11635 GCA_015107715.1 Tylochromis polylepis
TTGTAGCTGTCCTCTATGTCTGCAATGTTGCTCTCTGGTAGTTCGATCCTCTCAGTTCTGACTACCTTCCCTCTCTTTGTTATCATCCGACTACACTTCTCCAGTCCGAACGACATTCCGATGTCATTGCTGTATATCCTGGTGGTGTGGATCAGTGAATCGATGTCTCGTTCACTCTTGGCATACAGCTTGATGTCATCCATGTAGAGGAGGTGGCTGACGACTGCTCCATTCCGTAGTCGGTATCCGTAGCCAGTCTTGTCAATTATCTCACTGAGGGGGTTCAGGCAGAACAGCAGTGGAGACAGAGCATCTCCTATATATATAGTTCTTGCAGAAGCCTGTCAATTACACTAATAAACTAAGCTTTTGCTTCCGCTTTTTGTCTTCAGGTGCAGAGTTTCCTCTCTATTTAGATTCAGATTAATGATTGAGCCTTTTGGGAGAGTTTATCTGGAGTAGCTGCGTAATGTCCAGCTTTTACCAAGGGAAGCGTTGTCTCGACTGTCTGATGAATGTTTTCTATCTCCTCTGCACACATGCATTCACATTAACTCAAACATTCACAGGAGTCCATTCTCTCAGCTCGTCTGAAATGCTGGTTACGCATAGCAATGAGATGTTGGGCCGCTGGATTTAAGAAAGAGGAACATTCATCACAAGCTCTACAAGTATCAGTTAGAGCACACACACATACATACACAGTTTGTGTCTGGCAAACCGCATTGCAACTGAATGAGATGCACAGCAACCTCATTCAATATGTCATTCCTTTGTTATCATCCTGGGACAGTGCAGCTCCAGAGAGTGATTGTGTGTATTTGGGTTGATATCTGTATGTGTATGTAAAAATTACCTTTGATGAAAAAATTTAACCTAACATCACTTTTAACATCACTTTAAATTTACAGTTTTATTCATAATACAGAAGAAGTGGGAGATGGTTCTCATTCGCTAATTTATTACGAAAAGACTGATGATGAGAGGATTGATAAAATTCTCACACCTGCGTAGTAACTATTAAGCAAGAAGTTAGCTTAGCTTAGTATAGCTAGCTAGCCTACCTCTAAAAGAGATAAATAAAATCCACTTATCAACACCTCTAATGCACACTAATTAATTTCTTATATCTGAATTACTTAATTTCACCAAAAAACAACATTTTAAAAAACAACATTAATCTTCAGCTGGACGGTTAGCATTAGCAGCTAATCTATTAGTATTAGCAACTAATCTGTTAGCACTTAGCAGGTAATCTGCTTGCCAGTCCTGTGAGCTGTTGTAGTTTATTATGTTGCTTGCCTTGATAGATATTTTTCTATTTAAATTTAATATAAGCTATGTTTGTATTTGCTATATCTTATGATATCTTATCTTAATATTTGATTAGATTAAAAGATAAGTATAAAATAATTAGGTATTATAATGAAATTATGACAAAATACAGCAGTTTAACAAGCTTTAGTGTTTCTTTCCTATAGACTCAATAAATAAATGAAGGTTAAGAAAGTAAGTACTGAAAAAAAACCCATAACTTTACTTCTATCTGTAGTTGTTGCTGAGCCGCAAAAGCTAAGTACACCTTTACTCTGTCCATAGGAATTAAGTGGGTATGTAGCAAGCAGCTGCTACTAATCAAATGCACCTGATTAATTGAGTCTCAGCAAGTGTGAACAAGTCTATAAAAACTTTACGCTTAAATGTTTTGGCAGCTTGCTGGTCTGAAGCATTCAGGTGTGTGTTACAACAATGCCACAATCTTCCCAGAAGTGGATGTCCCAGTAAATTCACTCAACGGTCAGTTCATGACAGTACAATTAGAAATTGACTGAACATGTTTGGCTTATTTGGAAGAGAGAGCTCAGTAGGTAGAGCGTTCGCTCCATGATTGGAAGGTTCAAATCCACCGAACGGCTACCCTGAGGTACCCCTGAGCAAGGTACCATCTCTACACACTGCTCCCTGGGCGCTGGATTGGTGGCTGCCCACTGCTTCACTGAGTGAATGGGTTAAATGTTAAATGGGTTAACTAATTTCCTATGGGATTAATAAAGTATACATTACATTACATTAGGGTTGTCAGACCCTGACCATGAACTCCTCTGTATACCAATGTATTCTAGATTCAAATGTGAGGCCATCTTTCTGACAGCTAAAGCTTGTTCTAAATTGGGTCATACAACAGGACAATGCTCCCAAGGACAGCAACAAATCTATAAATGATTGGAACTGAATACAGTCAAGATGCTGCAATAACCCGGTCAAAGTCCAGACCTCAACCTGAATAAAATGCTGTGGCGGGACCGTAAGAGAGCATACAGATGCATACAGTAAATAAATGCCTGCAAACCTCAATGAACTGAACCAGCACTGTAAAGAAGAGTGGACCAAAATTCCTCCACTGTGATATGACAGCGTTATAAAGTCATACAGAAAACAATTACTTCAAGATATCACTGCACAATGTGGTTCTTCAAAGTTATTGATGTACTTTTTACTTTTCACAGTACTGCATTAGCGACCTGTAAAACCTTTCTTTTTGAAATGACTGTAGGTGCTCCAAGGACACTTTCCTGTAGTCATGTCAAGCATGAGATGAAATGAAATGAGAGCATTATCAATACCTGGTGGTCTGAGAAAGAAACAAATGAGTTGCCCAAACTCTCAAACTCTTCCTTTAAATGGTTTTTTTTTTTTTCAAACAAGGTTAAGTGGGCCAACTCAAAATGTGACACTGGAGCAAAATGACCCTGATTAGTTGGCACGACAAGCTATTGTTGAGATTCTTAACCAGAAATGTTTTCCTGTGAGACCCTCAGTGGAATTAAAAAGGAGCTTTACTTAGCCCAGTCAGGATGTCTGGAAATCAGGCTAATGAATATGTAACGAGGATGTCTTTGTCTCGCCCTCTAACTCTATAAAGTAAGTCTTACAGCCTTGAAAGAATACATAAAGTAACCCACAGGGTGTGCCTGTATATGTGCGTGTGTGTGCGTGTGCGTGAGTGTGTTTACATGCATCTGATATTCTTTATACTGTATGTAGGTAGGGATTGTGTTTAATATTCGTCATATGATAGAGTCATCCAGAGATTTAGCTTCACCCCCCTCGTTTGCTTTATTTTTAATATCAGTATATCTCCGTCCATCTGTCACACCCAGATATGTTTATCTCATTGCCTATCTGTCCTTCATTTTTCTTCCCTGTCATCCAATGTCCGTTTTACCTTAAACACACTCCCATTCCTCTTCTGCTTCTTTTCTCTTTCTCCTAAACGAATTCCCCCTCCTTCCAGGTAAAAGTGTCAAGCTTTTTCTAGAAGTCAGAGAACATGTGATTCTATATATATGTTACTGTATTATATATTGTGCAGCAGGAAGACGCTTGACAATGGGTTTTTTTCCCAGCTTCCATTCATGCCAGTAAAGATTTTTGATTTGATTTGAGAGAGACAGAATGCAAGAAGAGAAGAGAGATCTTTGCTAGTCAGCTCTGACAAGGATCTGTAGACTCACTGGTCCATGTCGGACTGAAGTGTCATCTCCAGTTGCATGTCCAAGCATATCATTAAGAAGACATCTTTTGTTGCAGTCAGTCATGGCTGTCTTTTGAAAACTGAGTGTGGAGTTCTGGGTGTTTGCACACATCAGCTGTTTCTCTGCTCAGAGACCTACTCAAAGAAAAAGAAAAAAAGGAAGGCATTTTAAGTCAAGAGTGTTGTAAACACGCTGGTAGACACTGTGGCCTCATTTCCATTCTGAATGCCTGCAAAAACTCATACTACTACAAGGTTGACAGGCGTGTTTGTGTTATGAATCTGTTTTAATGCCAAAGGTTGCATCACGTGCTGAACTGAGGCTCAGCAGCCGCTCTGTGTAACTGCCCGACACACTGTGAGAATTATTTTCCCCTCTTTAATGCCAAAATCAGAGCGCTTTCTGATGTAACTGCTGAATCACAGCCAATGGGAAAAGATATCCCGGCATAAGACAGACAAACCCAGGTAGATATTATAGATCATCCTGTTCTCTGAGTCACTGTGCTAGGCCACAGCACCACCTGTTGGTCACGATCAGCTTAGTGAAGAAAATCAGATACTCTATTTTCTTAACTTTTAGGGAACTTTAGCCAATAGATATCAGGCTCTTTTCATCATATTGGTTGAATGTGCACTGCAGCACATTGCAGATGGGGTCTTTGTCTTTAAAAGTTTAATCTTTTCTAATATCTGTTTTGGTTTTGGTTTATTTGCCTTGAATGTTTTCTGAATTGGCTTATCCCCTGTCTTTAAGTTATTTCCAACCTGTGTGGTGTCCTGTGCACAGAATATGATGTTTTGTGTATAACTGTGCATTGCATCTTGCATTCAGATGTGTGCCTGCAAAATAAAGCAGCTGTGCTCTGTGCCGCCACAGCTCTGAATTGGATTAGTGGATGAAAAATGGATGGAAAAACTGACCAAACTTGGCACAACTTTAAGATGCAGTTTTAAGGGTTTGCAAATATACAAAAGTTATACACTGCTGTTCCTTTTGACTTTTTTGTTATTAAATATTTGCACTGGACCCTACAGTGAAGCCTTTTTTCAGGTTTCATCATTTTTTCTTTCCTTAGCAGTTTTTGTTTTGTTTTTTACTTACACTGAACTGAATCTAATTTTCTTCATTGTTTCCCTCATTTCCTGCTCTCTCCCTCCCCTTCCTTCTCTCTCCTCATTTACTCCATTAGATTCAACAAAATACAGAACACCAAGAACACAATGAAGAAGGACGGCATCAGCTCTCTGACTTACCGACTGGTTCAAGTCAAGAAGTATCCTCTGTACACGAATATCTCTGTGGAGATTGGCAAGCCACCACCTCGGCCCATTAAGGGCTAGAAGAAATGAAAGAGAGAAAGTGGACGATGTGGGGGAGGATGCATATTAACTGGCCTAGTGAGAGAAAGATGTAAAAGAAGAGAACTTAAAGGATGGAAAGAAAACAGAGTGTCTCACAGGCATCTGAAAGAATATGAAATTGAAAATAAGAGCGCAAAACATGTCACAAGCACATCATAGTGTCTCTTCTGCTTCGTTTCCACTCTATTCAGCTTGATATTTCTCTCTTTTAGGACTCAGGCTCTTACCACCAACAACTTCTTGAAGCAGACAGTGGGTGCTATCACACCTGTAAAAATCAATGACTGCAGAATGAATAACTTGTGGACCAAAGGTGGATTATCAGTGGCGTCAAACTTAGGTTTTCCTATCAAACTGGAGGGCAACCAATGGCATATCGACAGCGAGCATTGACAGGAACTGCTGGTGTGTCACGTGACACTTTCTTAAATGTTGACGATGGATTTCTCGTAACATCTTAAAACTGTCTCCACGAGAAAAGATATGGACTGTTTTCATGCATAGAATTAACTTTGTGCGCATTAACAGCCCCTGGAGTCAAGCTGTAACATTACCATAACATACTGACATGCAGTGATGAACTGTGTTACTGTATCTAACGGCTTGCATATCAGAGACATCAGCATCTCTTGCCCTGTGATGCTAACAGACAATTTACTTTGGACATTTTTGTCAGGGAGTCACTTGTTTGGATCTAATTACTCAATCAAACCTTCTGCTATCAATTAATGAATGTGTATTGTGCCTGCATCTACAGCAGAAGACTCAAATGAGTGCTGGTGACACGTGAACACGCTGATGAAACACGTTTGTCAGCCACTACAGATGACCGGGAACTCTCTTTTTGTTTTCTGTTTTTCTACATATATATGAAGTTAAACTCTGGAAGCAGAAGCTGACTTGTTGAGAGTTTTGCAACAACAGTAAATAAACTGAAAGGATGAAAGAGTTTCTCCTGTATGCAGTGTACTGAAACTATCTTGGGAGAGCATTTAAAATCAAATGGAGGAACTGAAGACAAGGCAAGGTCTGATACATACTGACAGCTCAGTTATGATTTTGACCCCCTGCAGCACATAAGGAGATTATGCTTCTGGAAACTTTTTTTTTTTTTCAGTTTATTTTGCTAATATGCACTTTAAAGTCAAAGTTGAGCTAATACTCCTTTAAAAGATATTGGAAATTTACCATAGTCTCTGCACATATAGTATTCCCCTAAGCTCCAGACATCCACTGGTGTTGGTTTTCTTTTAGCTAATGTCACTGTTATAGCTAAATTTGGTTGAAAAGTTGAAAAGTGAGGGGGTGAAAATTTGTTTTGTTTGGATGTCTTAAAAATGTTACATTTGGTACAAAAGTGAAAGTTTTTATATCAAATTTACCACATAGACTAATATTACTGGACACCCTGTACAGATAGGTCCAAAATTTGTTGGGCAAAGACACACATTTTGTCATTTGTATACCACCGCAGTGGATTTTAAATCACCCATTCCAGATCTGGTTGAATTGGAGACATTTTGTATTAACCGTTTAGGAAATTCAGCCATTTTTATATGCAGTCCCCCATTTTTCAGAGGCTCAAAGTTATTTTGACAATTGACTGAAAAGCAGTTTCATGGCCAGGTGAGGTCTGTTATCTTGTTATTTCACGACAAGTGAAGCGGACATAATATCTGAAGTTACAGCTTTTCAAAGTAATTTCAAATATAAGGCCAAGAGAGATGTAAGTGCAAGTGAGGGTGGCCATCACTAGATTGAAAAACTAAAATAAACCTATCAGAGACACAGCAAAAATGTTAGGAGTGGCCAAATCTGGTTCATTCTTAAAAACAATGGATGCACTGACCACCTCAGCAACACCAAAAGGCCTGAAAGACAAAGACGACAACTAAAGTGAATGATAACACGGATGTTAAGAAAAACAACTTCATGTCTAATCAAGTCAAAAATGATCTCAAGGAGGTAAAGGTATCATTGTCAAAGTCCACAATCAAGAGGCACCTTCATGAATGGAAATACAGAGGGTTTACAACAAGGTCCAAACCCCCTATTACACTTAAGAAGTGAATTGTGAAGTGTACATACTATACTCTCTGCTCAGATTCAACCAAATAGAGCCTCAAAGTGCAAATGGATAATGACCCAAAGCAATCTGTGAAAGCAACCCAAGAGTTTTTCCTTTAGAGGTAAAGGAATTAGATATTCTTCATTGACCAAGTCAGTGACCTTATTTCAGCTCAACAGAGCATGTTTTTCAGTTATTAAATACAAAAACAGAAAGCCCCACAAACAAGCAGCAACTGAAGGTGGTTGTAGTAAAAGCCTAGCAGAGCATCTCAAGGGAGGAAACGCAGCATTTGGTGATGTCCTTGGGTTCTAGACTTCAAGCAGTTATTGACTGCAAAGGACTTTCATGCAAGTATTTAAAAAATCCGTAAAATTATGCTGGTTTGGTTAATTGCTTTAAAAAATGGATGTAATTCCTAAACCATTAATGCAAAATTGTTGTTAAACCCCTTTAATTCAAGCTGAAAGTCTGCACTTCAATCACATATTGATTAAAATCCCCTGCAGTGTACACTTAATTTTTTACAATTATGTCTTTGTCCAGCAAATTATGGACCTAACTCCAAGTGTGTATACACATGTAAATTATGTTTCTCTTGGGTTTTTATTCTCATTGTGTGTTGCATAGTGATGGCATTTGCGTACACCTCTGGGGAGGCTAAACACATTGTTCCAGCATGCTAGAGCGGCACAGTAGGAGCAGGATAAGCGGCGCAGCCTCATAACGAGAAGGTTTCGTGTGTGAATCTACTCGTCATTGGAGGAAGAGCGTCCTTTCATTTTTCAACCAACTTTAGACAAAAAAGGGACATCAGTTCTTTGATCTGAGAAGACTGCTGTTTATCCTTCACTTTTTAACCAAATCTTGATGTCGTTCAAACATCTGGCAAAATTGTCTCCCATTGTCATCCCGCCGTCTTTCGAACAGGTTTTTGCTCGGTGGGATGTCGAAGAATTGAGCTGTCAGATATGTTTTATGAGAAAAAAGCAGCGTGAATACAAAAGCTGACTCTTGTAAGATTTACAAGCAGCTCCACGGACAGGACAACGTGAAATAATTCTCAAGGTCTCTTTTAAGCCTACAACGTAACTTGGTAGTGTCACAATTCATTAATAGTCCGTTGATACTATTAATATGCCGTTTTATCTCTCTGCTATCTTTCCTGTCAATCGTTTAGCAGGAGACGATCATATCCGGATGGAGGAAATTATAAGGTGCTGCTCTTTGGCTGGTGGAAATTGTTAATTTTAGGGCAGTAATGAGAAGTTACAGTTTGAGCAGTATGACTGACGTCCCTATTGCTGCATCAGATTTTATCATCATCAGCTGTCAAGCCTACATACTAAACAGTTTTATCACGCATTCAAATTTCACAAATGATGGACTAAATTAATCTTTTTTTTTCTTTTTCTTTTTTTAAAGTTCTGGAACTTTTTGTCTAATGTTTACTTCTGTCATTTCTTCCATCACCACATTGATGTCTTTGACTGTTTTGTACTTTGAAGCTTTGCTTTTCTTCTTCCTCTGTTTTCTCTTTCCTGGTCTGTACTGTCAGTGTTGTTATTGTTGACGCCTAAACGCCAAACTGATGCCTTTAGAAGTTATGTGTGCTAAGGGGAAGGGAAGGTTATCTTGAATTCTTTCTTTTGGGCAAAGATGACGTGATAGAAATGTGTGTTTTGAGACTGAAAATATTTAAATGTTTGTTTCAGTGCAAAAAGAGAAGAAAAGATTATGAAGAAGACAGCATTTGCAGTATGTTTTCATAAAACCGGCAGGAGGTTTGCATAAGTTCTTGTGACTGCAATTTGAACCACAGAGAACAATTTGAGGCTTTTATTTTGGTGAAAATCACGCACCGTTGGCCTCCTCTTTAGTTTGCCTTGAGGCAAAACTGTTTCCATCTGTTTGGCTCTCTGTTATCTTTGCCTCAAGCTTGTTGGAAGGTATCAATGCTCTTTTCTGCACACACACTCCTGAGCACACACATTCATTCAAACTGTCCACCCCCCTGCTCTTTTTTTTTTTTTTTTGCATCATCTCCCTTTTCAATGCCTCTTCTTTTGTACTCTGCCAGTTTAGGTTGTTTGTGGCAATGGCACACTGTTGGGCTTTGTGATGGACCCACTTCAGGCGCAGCCATGCCTCACAAGGGTGCTTCGACTTTCAATAGATATTGACAAGGCCTCTCTTTGAGTCTGTGAATCCCTGCCACTTACTGTATCTCCATTTTCTTCTTTCTCGGCACACATCCTCATCCTTGTGTCTCCCTTCTTTTCATGTCCTCTTTGCATGTCATCATTTTTCACTTTTTACCCTCTCTGTGCTTTAATTCTTTTTTTTTTCTTTTTAAGCAGTAGTCTCCTGGTGAGTTTCTGTGTTGTCAGACTGCACACAGGGGCCAACAAAGATCCCTTCTCTAAAGTGCTTACAGGTCACGCAGTGCAATATTACAGATTCATTCACCTCTATATCATGTTCTTCTTTGAAGTCATTGTTGGGGGACGTGGGATGACATTTTTAAGGACTAGTTTAATTTCTAATGCAGTCATCTTTTTTTTTAAAATTTGTCTAATAAACCTGTTGTGTTATCTAACCATAATCAAAGATTAAAGGTAGATAAAATGATAACATCAAGATTTTCATCATTCTCCCATATCAAAGGGACAGTGCAGCAATTTAATGTGCTTTGTAAAGTTGTGGGCACTCAGGCCAAGATATCCCAGCCATGCGGTTAGCTTTAAAATAGAAGTTTAAATATCTTTTATAGAGTTGGTAAGTGCAATTAGATATTTTGGACAGTCAAGAGAAAACCCTTCTAAAAAAGCATCAAAATTACTTCCCTGTTTACCAAAAAGTTAATAAAGAAGGTGACTCATATTCGCTGGGTTCATTTTGCATGGGCTTAACATGTTGTTGCATGCTCTGCCCTTAACTGTGGATCAACTATGAGTGGGTTCAACACCTTTTAAGTCACTTTGAACTAGCTGCCCCTCTGTGAAGCAGCTCCAACTGCCTTCCCCTCCATGGCAAAGGCAGCGGGATTTCATGGGCACTGTGGTATTTCAAGCCACACATTAAAAAAATAGACTGAACTGTAAAATTTGTGGAGTGTCCCTTTTAAATGTAAGATCAATTCTTCGGGGAAGCCTTTATGAGATCAGTGAGAAGTTGACAGAAAGTTGGAAAAAGGTATAATTTATAGCAGGAGAGGGATGGGTGCAGTGCAGTGTGTATAAAATGTGGGTTAAGGATGTAAAAATCAGCAAAAGAAACTTTAGCATAAGTAGTATTTGAAAGAACCACGAGGAGTGCTTGATGTTTCTTGTTGGACTTTTTGACTTTTGAAGCTGTTCCAGCTGTCAGGTAAACCTGGTGGTTCAACTATTCAAAGCGCTTTTTTTCTGATACTTTCTTTTTTTGTTCATCTGCTGCTGACGGCAGACGGGACTTTCAGGCCTGTGGGTGTTTTTAAAGATTTCCTGTACCTGTATGTTTTCTTTTTGTACATTGAATGTTGAAAATGTTATATCTTATATAGAATGCATTAAGTCATATCAAACCTACTTTTTCTATACAATCAATAAATCTGCAGTTAAAAAGATAGTGTCATGATGGTGTTTTTCATGTGTCTTTGAATGTCTCCTCTCTATCTCAAACAGCCCAGCTGAACTTCAGCAGACTTTTTTTCCTCTTTTCTCACCTGAGTGCTTCTTCTTCACTCTTTGTGTCGTTTTACACCATTCTGCATTTATTCATTAGTTGTTATTGATCTCTGGCTCTATTCCACGCCATGTTTTTGTCCTGTCTTCCTCCCCTCAACCCCAACCAGTCACAGCAAATGGCCCCTCCCTGAGTTTTGCACTGATGGAGGTTTCTTCCTGTTAAAAGGAAGTTTTTCCTTCCCACTGTTACCAAGTGCTTGCTCAAAGGGGATTGTTTGATTGTTGGGGTTTTTTCTCTATTATTGTAGGGTCTCTACCTCACAATATAAAGCAGCTAGAGGCGACTGTTGTGGTGATTTGATGTTATATAAATAAAACTGAATTGAATTCTGTCCTCTAGTTACAGCGACAACGCCTTTTCGTCCTCATTGTTTTAGTTTACTGTTCTTTACTGCTTGTTTCCAGGAAGCTGCTTGTTTCCCAATGTCAGCAGAAAAGCTCTGCAGGGACATCGGGAGGGTGTCCTCACAGACAGAAGCACAGTAAATGATTCACTCAGAGTAAAAAGAAGCGATTCAAAACAGACAAGTTTAATGGGCATGAAAAAGGTGTTTTCATTTGGAGAATTTTTGCACATTTTCTCTGTATGCCTGTATGGATTATCAAAAAAGACATAGAGCGTCACATCACATCAGTTTCCTTAATACCAGCAAGTAAATTGAAAGCTGCACTTGTAGGAATTGTTCAATATTTTGTGAAATACAAACACAGCATCTGCTTATTAATGATATTTAGCTACAATGGACCAATGGTACTGATGCAGGCAGCAGCCCGAGATTATTATGTAATGTAAAAGCAGTAAACATAGAGCTTAAACTTGAAATCACTTTTGGTTTTCTATGGAAGGTCCCTCATGATCAAAGTGAAAAATGACAAATTACAGAAGGTAGGCCTGCCTATCAATGTTTCTAAAAAAAAAAAAAAAAAAAAAAATAAAAT
>VVHJ01025897.1:14093-31530 GCA_015107715.1 Tylochromis polylepis
ACACACACCGACACACACACACACACACACACACACACACACACACACACACACACACACACACTGAGACCAACCATGGATCATTTCCTAATCTCCTCATGATGCAAATATGGGTTAGTCTCTACTAGCAAGCAGACAAATTATGCATAACGGTATCCTTTTTAAAGCATGTACTAATCCCTCCTCGTACCAGCTCAAAAGGGGGCGCCATTTACCTCAAATTTACCACTGCATACTCATTTCATACAAACAGCTATATGGTTTAGGTTTTAGTATTCATCAAAGCTCATCCGCATTTGGTTCTGACACATGCATTCAGAGAGAATGATAGGAAACAATGGCTGTACAAGTGGGCGGCATGAAACAGACCAGGAGACCCAAAGTTTATACTCCAACTGGTGCTCCCCTGTGTTACTACAATATCGCTCTGATATTCATATTATTTAGATAATAATTACATTTTCGAGCTTCTATTAAGTGTTATTATTAGTGTTCAAGTCATTCTTTCGAATAGCGTATTCTTATAATGTTCTTATACACTGTTATTCTTGTGATGCATTTACAGTACAGTACAGTTAGTACAGCTTTAACGTCTAAAAGATTTACTTAAATAATGCTATTGACACAAGAGCATTAAGCTGCTTTATTTTAGGATGAAGATGCTGACATTTTGACTTGCAGGCCATTTTCTAAATAGTTGCAGCTACTTTGAGCACTATCCTTACAAAACTAAACTATTATCTGATGGACGTCCCAACCAATACACACCTATAACCCTCTTCAAGCCTGATGATGCAGAAACTTATATTATTCGCCAAAAAGTAAATATAGAAAAGTGTCAATAAAAATAATAATAAAAAAGGATGAGGTATATATATTTATATTTTATATTAAAAAATAACACAATATCATCCGATACTATATTTTAGTTGATTTAATGTCCTTTTTAATCATTTGGTGGAAATTTTAGAGCCATATTAGTCTTTGTCCCTATTGTGACTGTTTAGGCCTTTCCAATAGTGTATGTTTATTTGTGTGCCACTGACTTACCTGGAAGTTCTGCCCTAGCTCGTACACCACCCCTCGGTACTCACACCCGATTTTCTCGCACCTGGGGCAGCAGTCGGTGGGGTAGTGGCTAACGTGGATGCATGCAGCCGGGAGAGAGGTACATTCAGTGCGAGCACACACGGAGCCCTCAGCGGTGCACTCACACTGGGTGCAGTGATCAGAGTCCAGGAAATACCATTCTCCCACGTAGTATATGCTGCCATTGGCCTCGCAGGTGCTCTCCTGCTGTCCAGCGACCGAAAAGCCAAAACAGGCCTGCGCGCAAAGTACGAGTGCCAGAAGGACCGTGCGTATCCCGCGCGCCAAGGAAAGGCGCTCTCTCACAAGCTTTTCCATAACGTATCTGATTAATTCAAATTAGTAAAAGTTCGTCAGTGAAGCGAAACTTCCACTGTAGTCAAACTTGGGTTTGGTAGCCCGATCAGCCAATTTAAAAAAAATAATAACTAAAAACCTTTTCGTCGTTACATTGTTAAAAACAAAAACCCCAAATCCTGAACTCCTCCACAGCGGTCTGCAGGGTCTGCGCACACTTTTGCAAGGCAAGGAGTCCGGAAGGGAGTGGAGGCTGGGAGCATGAGGGGGAAGTTTCACTGTTCTCATCAGAGTATATGCTTGTCCTTAACGTTACTCAGCTGAAACCTGGCCCTCCCCTAGTTTAACACGCACGACTTCAGACTCCTACAAGAGTTCTTCGTGGCCTTGTGTGATACTTTAAGCCTACTGCACCTTTACATTTGCTCTTATTGTGCTTTATCTGTTTAGTCTTGTAGTTATTTTCATTTTACAATACAGCAAGTTTAATTGGATTTAATGTGTTACATAGCGTCATCACACCATGTATTTTGTTTAGTGTTTTATTTTAAACTAAATCACCTCTGAAGCCTGTTTTAAACAAAATGAATTAAAGGATTTGCCCCAAGTTTTATGCTGAAACCCAAACTTCTTACACCACCGTCAATAATGTGTAGACCACCCGAAAAGGTCGCTTGTGTGAGTCCGTTCTCTCTGCGTTAACGATTCAGAAAAATCTCGCGATATCTCTCCCTAGCAACTGGATTGTTTTCCTTAGATACCGTAGTCTTGCAAGCTCAAAGCGCACCAAAACACCGAAAAGGTGAGCGTCTCTTCCTCTTTAGCAACAGTTTAAAGGTATTTTAAAAACACATTTGGAAAGTAAGTTTCACACAGCGCGTTTTTATCGTTTAGTCTTAAAAATGCGCTGTGTGAAACTTTACACAGGCTTAAACGAGCTCCTACTCTCTGCTCCTGTCAGTCATTTTCAGTACTGTGGCTAAAGTTTATTAAGTCAGCGGGACCGTTTGGTTTGAAACATGGCAGGACCGTTTGCCAGGAAAGAAAATACTGTGTAGCACTGCTGACGTTAAATACATAATGATTATTTTTCTAGTTTGGTGTTAGTTATGAAAATGAAAGCAACAAGCAACAAAAGACTGCAAATATTTAGCCAAAAAGGTGTAGCCTGAAGCTTTAGCTTATTGCCCAGTTTGATTCTTCTACTCTATTCCCGTCCTAATTATAGACTACTGAGTTGTGGAAAAGTAATTTCTTAAATAGAAGCTTCTGATAAAGTGAAGTAGGCAAAAAGAGCTCAAAAAGCAGCACATCATGCCACGATCTAAAGAAACAGCTGAGAAACAAAGTCATTGACATCTGTCAGCCTGGAAGGGGTTACAAAGGAATTTCCAAGGCTTTGAGATTCACGGTGAGAACCATTATTGACAAATGAAGAAAACACAGAACAGTGATTTTATGGATATATATGATCATTTAAAAATAAAATTTGGTTATCTCGAACATTTAAATATTACAAATATGAAAAAAAAGAACGAAATCAGGAAGGGGGCAAATACTTTTTCACACCAGTGTATGTTGTTATGTTCTACAGTAATTTGTATTCCTTCACTCTTAGATTCACATGCAGTCACCTGATGAAAGCCAGGTCTGGGGCCCTGGCCAGTCCCTATGGAGCCTGATCGCTGAACATGTTTCTGAGTCAGAGCTGCCAAAGATCTACACCGCACTGGGCCATTCCTTGGTAGATGTGTACACAGATATGCACACTGAGGTGAGAGGAGTTTTATAACTCCAGTGTTTGGTGTCTTCTGTCTGCATACAGAACCACAACTCCTGGATTGTAAGTTGGAAGGTCCCTTTTCACAGTCAGCAGATTGTTTCATCATTCATATGGTTTTATTTCTTCGAGGAATTCACACTGGGTCTGTTTCTAGCAGGATTTAACAAAAGTACTACCACAACTTCTGCAAGAATTTCGTTTTGGGCAGAAGCAAATCAAAAAATTGCTCAGCTAAGCATTCCCAGACAAACAGTTTAAGGACTCTGGTTTAAGGCTGTGTAAGTAGGTTAGTTTTGCTGCATATATTCATTACTTACAATTCCCAGACTCCATAATAAAAGTGAAATGTGGGTTAGCTGGCACGGTGCCACAATGAGATCCAAATGTGAGCCAGACAGACTTCAATATTTATTCCAGAGCAGCTAAACTCTCAGACCTACAGGGACTTGAAATGGCTCACAACTCATTAAACAAGCACATTTAAAATCAAGACTGAGGTGAAAATGTTCATTAAAAGAGGAAAAGTTTGGAGAAGAGTCCAAGTGAAACATGTTAGGAAAAAAACTGTGACTTCTACTCATTAGTGAAAAACTGTGAAGAACTGAGAAATGTAATTATATATTCATTCAAATTGAAATATCTTGTTCCAGCTTTCAGACTGTGGCTTGATGTGATACAACAACTGAACCAAAGCTGTGGTAAAACATATTTCTATCGTCTGTCTTTCTTTCTTTCTCAAATAATGAATTTTTCATTATTAAAAAGCTTTTTTTTTTTTTTTTTTGAAAAAGTGCATCTGGCTCCATGGACATTTGCCTCAGACATGTAAGACCCCCGATTTGAGACGGGAGTGTGCTCCATGAGGTGGATAAAATCTGTGCCAAATCAACATGTGGATCCATCCACTGTGGCGACTCTTGGGAAATAATGGATCAGTTGAAAGTACCTTTCAAAAAAAGTGCAAAGTCAGAGCTTCTTTTTTCCCCCCAAAACAACCAAACACCTCAATAAAGAAAATATAAAGAAAAATAAAGAACTGTAAAAATAATTTCTAATGAATCTATGATCAGCTGACTAAAGAAATAAGTGAAAGCTGAAACACTGCAATGCATAAAAAGATCCTCAAATGATAGACCTCAGACAGACGGTCATGCTTCTGGACTTAAGATCAAGTTTGTAGGTCTTCTTTTCACCACAGAAATTTCTCACAATATGAATCTCTTACCCTTCTTACCTTCTTGACTCAGCAGGCTTGGCTGTTTATTTTCTGGCCCTTCCAGTTGCTGAGGTATAACTGAACAAGGCAGTGAACCCAAACACCTTGTAGTGGCAGCTCTGCCACCATTTGGTGTGTATTAATGAATGAATGAGAAACACTGCAAAGTGCTTTGTAGAGCCTCTGAGGTTAAAAGCCATTATATAAATGCAGACCATTTATTCTTTACCAGCTTCTTTCTTCTGCTTGTTTAGTACTAAAATCTTTCCATATGTTGGTCAGCCCTCCTCTCCCTGCTGTGCCCCAACGGTCCAGTCACTGCTTACACAAAAAAAAAGAAAAAGAAACCACCTGGATGTAGTTTAACTTGGCTCTCGAGGAATGCCATGTAGATGCTGACCACATATAATATTTGTAGTAGTTTCTATGTGAAAACCACACGTGACAACTGTACAGCATGCAGGTACCCATCTGCTTGCAAAAGCATGCAAGACACTCCTTCTCACTACCTCAAAATAATTCAGCATATGCATGCACAACCACACACACACACACTATATACACACAGAAAGAAGCTCAGTAAGCTGAGTCACTCAGGGGGTCGGTATAACAGGGTTAAAGAGGCTAATCCTCAACTGTTGATAAGACTGTTAGCAACATATAATTTGACTTGACTGTGTGTATGTGTGCGTCAGCTTATGATTGTGCGCCTGTATGCTTGCATGTGTATGTGTGTGTAACTTTGAGTATTGCTCTGATATTTCTTCATCTACAGTTGAGTGTGTCTGACTGTAAAGCCTCCAGGTGGAAAAACAGACTTGAGGTTAAAAGCTTTGAGAATTTTTCAGGATAAAAAAAAATGGAGCAGAGAGGGCCTTATCTGACTGTTACACAAGTGCATTCAGATTTTGATTCAGTCTTTACATTTACTTTAGGATGGATCACTTCCCTTTTTCTCTCCACGGCTCTCTGTATGTCTTTTTCTTTCTCTTTTCTGTCTATTTCTCTTGCAGCCACATAATGTCTTCCATTCCTCAGTGAACCACTGTGAAAAGTAACAGCAGATCTGCAGGTGTCTCCCTCATTCCTCAGCACTGCCATTCCTCCCTCCATCAAGGCCCTCATTGTCTAAGGCGGCAGGATCAGAGAAAATATTAGACTCTCCCTATAAGGCCAGATCTCTCTCTGAACTCTCACTTTCACTCTCTCTTTCTCTCTTTAGGCTGAATGAAATCCATCCCCAAAGTTAAATATTTTCAAAAACCCAATTTAAGTAGTTCAGCATGACTGTCACGTTTCACCAGTGTTCCCTTGAAATAGCTCTTGGATGAGATTGGCAGTCTAACTGCTGAGGAATAAGGGAAAAACATCCAGGGACAACACATTAGTCAGTGAGCCATGAATCCTTTAACATAAACACCTCAACACCTAAAGGCACATGGCGGAAGCTAGTGTGTTTGTATGTGTTCACCAGGATAGGGTGTAAATGCTGGCATTACGAGAAGATGTGCACACACAGACATAGACATGCAAAGACCAGAAACGGTATGTTTAATATCCTTCTTTTGAAGTAAACTCTTTGCAAGATGACCGAAATGACTGGCAAGCAACAGGTGTCGAGGTGCTAATGGGATCCAGACTTCACTGAGGCACAAGCATTCACACGCGTTACATAGAATAAAAAGGTCCTTGGCCTCAAAATGAACAGAGCTGTGTATCTTATTTCCAGCCCAGCCAGTGTGGTGTGAAAGCATGCTAACAGTGCGTGTCGTTTTCTGATTTATATTGATTTTTTTTTTCTCTTTTGTCCCTGTGGATGTAGAAGTTGTATTTCTTCCTGTTCCAAGAAGACTGTCAACTATGCACATCAGTTTACAGTAAACAAGCTCTTCTTGCATCAGTGACAGCCAAGAAAATGTCTTCTCCTTTTAGTATTTAGCATTTGCACTGTCAGTGGAAATATTTATCTGTCCGTCAGTTTAACAGATTATTTTTTTCAGTATAGAACTTCTGAGTCACAGTAAAGGAAACCACTGTATCCTTACATTGAGTAACTACTAGTAGATTACTTTTAAAGTAACTAGCAGAATATTTTTTTGTATTTCTTAACCACTGCTTTCAATCATAATAATTCTATGAATACAAACGCTATACTTTTATTTCCATATGAATCAGTATAGAATTATGACTTACTGTTCTCAGAGTTTAGCTTTTTCAAACATTATTTTCATATTGCTGACCTGAAATAACTGTTATTGTTAAAATAACTGCCTTCCAATCATCCTTAGGCAGGAAGCTTGCTAACAAAGTCAGAAATCTGGAGCATACTCCATGTGGACTCGACTAAGAACCAGTCTATTTACAAATCTGTGCATAAATCATGTGCATGAATATTTCATGCTCAAATGTGCTTTATCAGTATTATACTACCTGGATTTGACCTAAGAACAAATGAAGGCAATTTAAACACAACTCTTTAAAATTACTACTACTACTAATAATAATAATAATAATTACAGGATCTTTCATTAAAAAGAAGTTCTATCATTGCTGGATTTCATCACTTGGATTTTTTTTCCCTCCACCTGTTTATTTTTTTGTTGTTGGTCTTTTTCATTTCAACTTTCATGTACAACCTTTTTTTTAAATTCTGCCGCTTGAGCCTCTGTTATTTCAGTCAGTTTTCTCCTGCTTTTCAGCCTTAGCTATGCAGGATTCTGTCTTACGTTATTGTCACCACTTTCTCCGCTTCACCTCCAGGTGGGCGTGGGTGTGTTGCAGTATGCAGATTGTATGCAGATTGCACAAACCTGTTGATTCAAAATAAAATTGATTTACTAACTTATGCACAGTGGTAACAAAATAGGCCAGTGGGCGTGTTTCATAAATCTCATGGTAATTTTCCCTGCATACTTGTATTTTGCACCAATTACATTTCCATGTAGATATCAGTAAATGAGGGGCTTTTGAAACACTTTTACTAATGTGTAGCTTATGCTTGTCTCACTGTGGTACCTTTTGCAGGCAGAGATGTGGCACAAGATGTGGCAGGAGAACCAGCAAAGTGGAAAACATGGCAGTGGGGCGGGGACCCCGTTCCCACATCTGCAGGGCGCCCCTCTAGCTGACCCCCCTGCTGTGAAAGAGCTTTTGAGAGCTGAGGTCAAGATGTTACTACAGACCCTCAGAGAGAAAGCCAGCAAGGCAGGAAGGTAGGTGTAACATCTCACATATTCAGATCAACTCTGCTGGACATGCTTAATGAATTAGTTATAGTATAGTTTTTATTCATCAGTCTATGCTACACCTGATGCTACTATAGCCTTGAAATGGAGAATAACTTGATTTGTTATCTTGATAATATTACCATCTATCCACCCTAGCTAGAGCCTATCCCATCTATCATAGGGTGAGATGTGAGGGTACACCCTGGGCAGGTCACCAGTCTGTCCCAGGACTAAGTGACAATATACTGAACATTTTCTTAAGAAATTAAAACTTTTTATCCTGGCTTTGTTTGCCCATTTAATAGATTTCTTTCTTTCCACTGATCATTCATGTAAAAACTGAACACAACTCTTTTTTTGTCTTTCCTTTATTCACCTGCCAGTAGGTGGGCTGATCAGATGAGTTAAGACCATGGTCTCACACGTTTTACGTCATTTCTCTCTCCTGACAAAAAGTGCCATAAAATGCTATTTTGTGTTCCCATGTCAGTTACAAATGGGATGGGAAAGCAGAAGGACAAAGGTTTTTGGAGACGGGAACTGGTGTGGGAATTGAGGAACAATAGGACAATTATAGGAGCGAGACACAGTGATAGATGACTGAAAAGACTAGACTCACACTCAGTGCAAGCTCTGTCAGATTGCAGATATGTTTTACTTTAAATGGGATCCAAATACTCATCTTCAAAATCTTGTGAAAAGTTAGTATAGAATTGCAACAACTTTGAAGAAAAAAGAAGGCTGATTGATATCCAGTGAAGGGCTCTCAGGGAGACAGCTTTGAGGCTTAGTACGCTATATCTCCTTTATATGTCATCAGGGAGTTATAAGCTTCTCAAGAAGTAGTAATAAAACTTCCTAACTCCTGCTTCTGCATCTTTTTAAAAAAGTTTTACACCTAATCGTACAACGCAGGTCAGAGATAAGCTTGTAGCAACTGGAAATTTAATGACATGCATTAAAATACTCTGGAGAATGTCATAAAACAATTGGCATAGCAATATTGGTTACTAGCACAGCCCTGCATTCTCGCATTAAAACATAATGCCTTTGTGAGGAGGTGTGTGTGTGAGAGAGAGACTATGTATGTTTAAGGTAGCAACTATCCCAGCAACTTGCTGTTTGCAGCCAGGAATGCTGCCGCGTGACTTGTCTGGTTTTGCTGAGGCCTTTTAGGACATAAGATGGATTGCTCTCCGCTTTGTGGCTTACCATTTATTGCCTGTCAATTTGTGCAGGCTGTTGTAGGCTGGAGGCAGTTTTTTATTCTATGGGTTTCTGTGGACCCTTAAAAAGTCTTGAAAAACCAATAATCAGAAATGTAGGCTTTAAATTGGACTTGATGATAGGATTAAGAAGTTTAAGAAGTTTACTTTAAAGAAGTGGCGGGGTAATAAAAAAAAGAACCATAAAAGACACCTAAGAAAGACACCAGCAAAGGCCTGCTCTGTTTACATTATAAGTATCACCAAAGTCCGATCTGATTGCCACCCAGTCTGCACTAACAGCGTTAGCCAAAAAGCTCACAGTATTTAAATCACAATGTTGGCAGTTTCCAACCTAGGAGTCTTTCTGAGTTCTGTTCTTTTTTTGTCTGATATGATTTTAAATATAGTCTTTGTGTTTCTGCTATTTGTTTTAAATTATGGGTTGATCTAATATTTTTTGTTTGTTTGTTTTTATTAATTGTGTCTTTGAAATGGTAAAAATGTCATAAATGCTGACATATCCCAAACCCAAAGAAATAAATGTAAGAAAATTCCTTATTTTGTGTGTTTAGTAGTTAAAATTGCACCATGGAAACAGGTATTAAAATCTGATTTGGTGAAACTTACAGAAACCTGTTTTATCGCCTCTGTGCTGTCTATGTGTGATTGGCACACAGTTGACATACACAATAAGTTGAATAGTTTGCAGGTATTTGACTAGACGAGTTAATCTCTGTATACAATCTACACTATGTGGTCAAAGTACTGGGCCACCTACACATTTAATTTACAGGAGCTTTTATGACAACCAGTTGTTAATCCAAAGGCATTGTTGGTCTCCCTGTTGCTGCCATAACACCTTTCGCTCTTCTGAGAAGGCTTTCCATGAGATTTTGGAATGTGTCTGTGTGAAAAAGGACCACAGATGGACACACTGTCTGGCTTTATTTTTTCTCCCCTAATGAGAGAACACACTACTGACAGTTCCTTAGTGTTTTGTTCGGCACCCACGCGTGCAGCTTTCCAGGTGTACTCCAACGCGCCCTCCTCTCTCAGCTCCGGCTTCACTATATATCACAAAAGGAGAGAGGGAGAGCTCATTAGCTACATTCCACACACCTGTCCTGCAAACCTCCCTAGCATTGCCCCTTGAGCTCACTGCACCACCCCTCCCCTGCAGCTGAGCCAGGGACCACACCTCCACCACGCACCACCACCACCCAACTGAGGCTGGGGAGCCATCTGGCCGAACCTAACCCCCCACCCCCCCACGAGCGGGAGAGGAAGTTGGCCACAGCTATCTGCGCCCCCGGCCTATGGACCACCTTGAACATAAAGCACTGCAAAGCCAGATACCACTGGGTGATCTGGGCGTAGGCATCCTTCATGTGGTGGAACCACTGGAGTGGGGTGTGGTCCGAGCAGAAGGTGAATGGGCGTCCCAGGAGGTTATAACGAAGGAAGTCAACCGCTCACCGGATCGCCAGGCACTCCTTCTCTACAGTGCTGTATTTTTGTTCACGTTCTGTCAGCTTCCAGCTGATGTAGAGTATGGGCCAGTCGACCCCCCTTACCTGCTAGGACAAAATGGCCCCCAGACCTCTGTTCGAGGCATCAGTCTGCAGGACAAAAGGGAAGGAAAAGTTAGGAGTGTGGAGCAGTGGCTCCCCACAGAGAGCTTTCTTTACCTGCACAAAGGCCGCCTGGCACAGCCCTGTCCACTGGACCAGATCTGGGGCACCCTTCCGGGTGAGATCAGTCAAGGGGCTGGTCAGGTCCGCAAACACAGGCACGAACCAGCGGTAGTAGCCCGCCAGCCCCAGGAACCGTCTCACCTCCTTTTTTATCTTGGGGTGTGGGCAGGATGCAAAAGCTGCTGTTTTTTCCACCTGTGGATGCCCCTGCCCGCCCCCCAAGTGGTACCCCAGATACTGTACCTCCTTCCGTCCAACCGCACACTTCTTCGGGTTGGCCATGAGCCCCACCCGCCTGCCTCAGGGACTCCAGGACTGTGGCCACCCGCTGCACATGCTCCGCCCAGGTGCCACTGTAGATGATAACATCATCTAGGTAGGTGGCAGCATATGCAGCGTGCGGCCGCAGCACCCTGTCCATGAGGCGCTGGAACGTAGCCGGGGCCCCGAACAAGCCGAATGGAAGTGTAATGAGCTGGTACAAACCATATGGAGTGGAGAAGGCAGTTTTTTTCCTTGGACTCTGTAGACAAGGGAATCTGCCAGTAGCCCTTGGTTAAATCCGGTGTCATGAAAAAACGGGTCATGCCCATCCGGTCCAGGAGCTCGTCGACCCGGGGCATGGAATAAGCATCAAAGCGTGACACTTCATTCACTTTGCAATAGTCGACACAGAACTGTATAGACCCATCTTTCTTCACTACAAGACCTATGGGGCTACACCAGGCACTGTGTGACTCTTCTATTACTCCCAGTTTTAGCATTTCAGCCAATTCCCGCTGAACAATTTGTCTTTTATGTTCAGGAAGCCTGTAGGGCCGTGAACGCACCGTCATGCCAGGCTGCATTTAAAAAGGATGCTCGATGAGAGACGTATGGCCGGGCAGGGGGAGAACACGTCTGCAAAGCACTGTTGCAACACGGCAACATCCGCTCTCTGGGCCTGTGTTAGATGGTCATCACAATGGAGGGAGGCAGGAACGGTGGAATTTGGCACCTCTGGCCCCAACTCATCTCTCTCCTTAACCAGGCTCACCAGAGATGCGGTTTCCTCCTAAACTTCCTCCTAAATGTCAGCAAGACTAAGGAGCTGATCGTGGACTTCAGCACAAAACGGGCAAGGAACTACAAGCCCCTGATCATCAGTGGCGCGCCAGTGGAGAGAGTGGACAGCTTCCGGTACCTGGGTGTACACATCACTCAGGACCTGTCATAGTCTTGTCACATCAACACCCTGGTCAAGAAAGCCCGCCAGCGCCTCTTCTTCCTCAAAAGACTTAGAGACTTCCATCTGCTGCTGAGGGTGCTTAAGAACTTCTACTCCTGCACTATTGAGAGCATCCTGACGGGAAACATCTGCACCTGGTACGGGAACAGCACCAAGCAGGACAGACAAGATCTTCAAAGAGTGGTGCGCTCGGCCGAATGCATCATTCGCTCTGAACTTCCTGACCTGCTGTCTGTCTACACTAAGCAGTGCAAGACCAAAGCCAGGAAGATTATGATGGACCTCTCCCATCCCAACAATGGACTGTTCTCACTGCTGAGGTCTGGGAAGCGCTTCTGACCGCTATTCGGTCCCTGAACCAGGGGTAGAACTGGACTCTCATACATCACATCGCTGCACGCACACTGTTTATTTGCACAATTCTTATAATTTCTGTCTTAAATTGTTTATTTGTACATTCTTCTTTTTATCTTATAATTTGCCTTTAATTCTTAGCTTAGTCTTTACTTCTTAGGTTAAATTCTTATTTATTCTTTACATCTGTTAGACCTTTTAAAACTCAAAATTTGTAAATTTGTAAATTTGTAAATTTTGTAAATTTCTTTACTGTAGTTTAATGGTTGGGCATGCACAGCAATAAGCATTTCACTACATGTCATACTGTGTATGATTATGTGTGTGACGAATAAAAATTTGAATTTAATTCAGCCTCTCTCCATGCTTTAAGGAGGTTGAGGTGATAAATCTGCGTGGCTCCTCCCCTGTCCTACCGTATCACTTCATAGTTGACATCCCCCACTCGCCATGTGACCACGAAGGGCCCTTGCCACTTGGCGAGTAATGTAGAGTTAGAAGAAGGGAGTATTACGAGCACTTTGTCTCCCGGTGAAAATTGTCTGAGTCTGGCCCCTCTGTTATACAGGCGCTACTGACGTTGCTGAGCCTGGAGCAAGTTCTCCTGTGACAACTTCCCCAACGTGTGGAGTTTTGCACTCAGGTCGAGCACACATTGAATTTCATTCTTTGCGGGGCTCGGACCGTCCCCCCAGTTTTCTTTAATTAGGTCGAGCACCCTACACAGCTTCCTGCCGAACAGCAGCTCAAGGGGAGAAAATCCCGTGGAGGCCCGGGGCACCTCCCACACTGCAAATAACAGAGGGTCTAACCAGCGATCCCAATTGCGTTCATCCTCGTGTATGAACTTCTGAATAATGGACTTTAAATTCTTATTCAGCTGCTCCACCAGCCCGTCAGTCTGAGGGTGGTAGACGCTGGTCCGAATAGATTTAACACCCAATAATTCGTACAGTTCCTTCAGTGTGTGAGACATGAACGACGTGCCCTGGTCAGTCAGTATTTTCTTCGGGATACCAACTCGAGAGATGACCTGTAACAATGCCTGCGCCACACTCTTTGCAGAGATGGTGCGCAACGGCACTGCTTCCGGGTATCACGTTGCATAATCCACTAGAACTAATACAAAGCAACAGCCGCATGCACTCCGGTGAAATGGTCCGATGAGGTCCATGCCAATGCGTTCAAACAGGACCTCCATTAAGGGTAGGGGGCGCAAAGGCGCTTTTGGTATGGCCGGCTGGTTAACAAGTTGGCATTCCAGATAAGATGCGCACCAGCGGCGCACATCTGCTCAGATGCCCGGCCAATAAAATCAGGCCATAATTCGCTCCAGAGTCTTGTCAAATCCCATATGCCCTGCCATTGGGGTTAAAGTAGCCTGGAAAATCATTTCCCGGTGGCTTTGCGGCACCAACAACTGGGTGTGTGTCTCCTCCGTGTGAGTGTCACGACTCACTCGATACAGCCTATCTATTAACAATACGAAGCGCGGGTAGGTCCGCAGAGCTGCAGCCTTTACTCTATGTGTTTTGCCCTTGTATTTTAGCATCAGCGGCACTACGGGATACTTGTGAATATCATCATGCACACACTTTACCTCCACCAACTCTGCTTCCAACAATTCCTCGGTACTCATGGGCCTGTGGCAGTGCACCCACCGTGCCGTGTCAGGCAGCCCCTCCAGAAATTGTTCCAGCTCGACCTTCCCCAGCATGCAGGCCTCCCCCTCCGACTGCCCGGGCTGCAGCCACCTCGCCGCTGCATCATGCAGCTTCCGGGCCCAGGCAAGCGGCCGCTCCTCCTCTGTCATCTGGCAGACCCAGAACCGCTGGCGATGATCCTCTGGTGAGAAGCCCGGTCTGTCCAACACGGCCCTCACCAACATCCTCGAAACTGCCCCGCAACGCCAGTGGCAGACTCGGGGCCGCCATCTGAGCCTCCCCCAACAGCAGTGGCAGCAGTGGCAGCAGTCGCGGCGCCCACTCTGCCGAAGGCCACTGACATGCCAGTGGGCTGGAAGGTCTCCAGGAAGACCTGGGGGTCATCCCCCTCCCCCATCCTGTGCAGTGTCACTGACAGTAATGCGATGCCGCAGCCCTGACCAGCCACTCCAGGACCTGGGTCTGCCGATCCACCTGCTCCTGCAGTTTCGTCAGCTGTTCCTGCTGTGCCGCCGCCTGAGTATTGGTCATGGCCACCATCTCCGCCAGCATTTGAGACTGGAATTGCAGCGGCTGTGCCAGTGGTGTGGCTTGTGGGTCTGACATGGCAAGAGGGTTTCGGCACCACCGTGAAAAAGGACCACAGATGGACACACTGTCCGGGTTTATTTTCTCTTTAATGAGAGAACACACTACTGACAGTTCCTTAGTGTTTTGTTCGGCAGCCACGCAGCCAGCTTTCCAGCTGTACTCCAACGTCCTCCTCTCTCCACTCCGGCTTCACTATATATTACAAAAGGAGCGAGGGAGAGCTCATTAGCTACATTCCACATACCTGTCCCGCCAACCTCCCTGGCTCTGCCCCTTGAGCTCACTGCACCACCCCTCCCTTGCAGCTGAGCCAGGGACCACACCTCTGCCACAGTCTGACTTTTTGCCATTCGTCCAGAAAAGCATTGTACAACACGGCCTGGTTCAGTCTTGGTTCCAGTTCATCCTAAAGGTGCTTGTTAGGATTGAGGTCAGGGCTCTGTGCAGGCCAGTCAAGTTCTTCCACACCAAACTCATCCAATCATGGATGCTACTTTGTGCACTGGAGCATGCTGGAGCAGAAAATAGCCTTTCCCAAACTGTTAAAGCTGGAAGCATAGAATTGTCCAAGATGTCTGTGTGGCGGGGTGTGGTCCTTGGCGCGGCTGCAAGTGAGGAGTGTGGCAGTGAGCTCGCGGGGCGGGGCTCAGCAGGTGCTGGCTGTCAGGGGCTGATGGACTGTGTGTGGTTTTTTATTTTAACAGTGAGAAGGAGGAGACGCGGGAGAGAGCTGCTGCGTCGGACTGGACAAAACACTGTGTCTGTAAAGTGCTGAATAAAATACCCGTTGTGTACGGCAACGCTGTGTGTGCGTGTGTGTGTGTCGGTCCTCGCCACAGTCTGAAGCATTAAAATTTTCCTTTACTTGAACTAAGGGCCTCAGGACATCCCCAGAAAAACAACCACATTAAAGATATTTATAACACAATCATATGAAATTATGAAAATGACCATTGTACATTGTGTTGTCAATATGAACATGAAACAAGTATTAAACCCACTCCTTCTCCACCAAACTTTACAGTCAGGCAGGTAACGTTCTCCTGGCATTACATGCTGCCTGATAAAAATGTGTGATTTCACCACTTCACAGAACACATTTCCACTGCTCTCAAGCTAAGTGGCCACGTCATTCACACCACTCCATTTCAATGCTAACATTGTGCTTGGTAATGTAAAGCCTTGAAACCAGTGCCACGAGGCTTCCAGCACATAGTTTGTGTAGTGGAAGTTTGTGTGTTTCCAGCACATGTTAGATCCAGCACACTGTGCTGATGTTAGATCCAGAGGAAGTTCAGAGCTCTGCAGTTAGTGAGTCAGCAGAGAGTTGGCGACTCAGTGCTCAGCGACCCTGCTCTGTAACTTTACGTGGTCATTCACTTCATGGCCGAGTTGCTGTGGCTCCTAAATGCTTCCACTTTGCTGTAATACCACATACAGTTGATGGTGGAACATCTAGAAAGGAAGAAATTTCACAAACTGACTAACTGTTGCAGCGGTGACATCCTATTACAGCACCACACTCGAATTCATTCATCCATTAGTTGAGAGGTATTTCAGTCTTGATCAAAGTTAACCAACAGACCAGCACTGCCCTCCGCTGACTGGCTGCTTTTTTTAAATTTAAGACCTCCCCCTCCACAGTCTCCTACTGAATCTAGTTCATGGATCAAAAGAAATATAAAATGTTACACTGGTGCGTGTTATGACAGCTCAGTTGACAGGGATTTATTTTGAAGCAATCTTAAAGGGATTTTTTTTTTTTTTTTTTTCAGATGGCAGCGAGGCCTGATGTTTAAGCTGACAATCCAATATCCATAAGGCTACAGGTCTGATGCCCAGAACAGCACAGTGTCTTATTAACGTGTCACTGAGCAAGACACAAACTGAGGCCTCGCTCACTTGCACAACACAAGTCACTCTTGTAAAGTGCTCTGGTTTGAATGTAAATGGATTATAAAAAGTACCATTCAGACCGAGAAACGAAGCCTATTGTTATTGGCTGGGAGGGAATGGTGCCAAAAAAAAGGCATTGGTGCCACACAGACTGTGCCAGCACAAATCGCCTTTTCTCTTTGAAGTTGGCTTCAGTGTAGTTGTTGACCTTGATGCATGCTACTTTGTGTGTGATCCAGGTCTTTGATTATTCAATTAGGCTAAGTCCCAAGTGCATATCGGCTGAATGGCTTTCAGGAATAAGCCTAACACACACTTCTCGCTGATACCACTTTCACTGTAGAGCTCAACAACCATCTGTTTAATTTAATATGCTCTGTTGGCGTTAAAATTGAGAATCTATTCATCAAAGTGAGGACCTCTCATACAAAATATTTGTACCTTTAAAAAAAAAGGTTTACTAGACATTTACCTGACACAACTGGTTTCAGCAATAGTTGCTGACGCAGTTGGTGCTGCATTTTTCTGTTTGAATTGTTTGTATGAGGCTGTGGGTGTGCCTTGTAAAGCTGACTGATTTATCTTGTAGGCTTCCTCCTGTGTGGTCTTGATGTTCCTACCATTCGATCTCTTACACATACACAAACACACACAGATGCATATTGTTGCCAGAGTAGCATAAAAACATGTATTTTCTATCACGCAGTGACTCTGAGATTAAGTAGAATTGTCCAGACAGAGAGTCACCTCACCCGCAGCTACCACAGTGGTTTGGCTTTCTCCATGAGTGAAGAAGATTTGTGGGAATATATATATATGTGTGTATAAACAAAAATAAATTCCCCTCTCGCTGGCCACTTAGTTATGGCATTCCATGTATGCCCTGCCTGCTAGCATCTTGCACCCTGCTGTTATGTTCTGGATTGTCTCAGGGGCATCTTTACACAGCCTGCACCTGGGGTCTTGCCTGACGTGGTAGACCCCAGCCTCTATGGATCTTGTGCTCAGAGCTTGTTCTTGTGCTGCCATGATTAGTGCCTCTGTGCTGTCTTACAGTCCAGCTTTGTCTAGCCACTGGTAGGACTTCTGGATGTCAGCCACTTCCTCTATTTGCCAGTCGTACATACCGTGCAGGGTCTGTCCTTCCATGATGGTTCCTCGCCTTCCTCTTTCTTGGGTTTCTGCTGCCT
>VVHJ01025898.1:0-10684 GCA_015107715.1 Tylochromis polylepis
AATAAACAGCTCGTTTTCAGTTAAGATTAAGTTTGCTCTTGCATGTCTGCACTTGGGTTCCATTATTCACAATACATACAGTCTGCTTCTGCCGGACTGTGACACTTTCAGCTGCTTAATGGTCTGACATTTCCCTAAGTTAAAGTCAGTCTTAGGGTTTTAGCAGGCCTCATCACTTTTTTTCTGTAGGATACATTTCACTGAATCAAATACACAAGACTACAAGATGTTTTGTTTGTGTTGAGTTTTGCTTTTTGGGTATCTAGTTTGTATAAGAAAAATCCATCACATGCGTACTACGTCTTTTTTAAAAATAGTGCAGCTCAAGAGGGCTATGTCAGAGCACATCTCATTTCAGTTTATCAACCTGGAGCAGATGTTCCAGGGATGAGATTCATGTTTTCTGCATTCTGTTAAGGAGTGATGAGCAAGACCACATTCTTCTCTGCTGACTGACTGTGCATTGCGTTGTATTCGTGGGTAACCACAAAGCCTAAATTGAACAGCAGCAGGGAGAGGGCATTTCATCAGTGCAAGTGAGAATAAATGTGCTGTGATACAAAATGTAACAGGGTAAGGAAAGGTTGGAAGAGAAGGAAAGAGTGAGAGGCAGGACAGACGGGGATTAAATGGATGAGAGTCCATTCTATGCTGTGCTCCTATAGTCCTGGCATTTGGTTCAATGCTTATCCCAAAGGGTCATAACGTTTCACTAATGGATACTGAGTGGATTGATCCCTACAGCATTACTGGAATGGATGGTATCAGGCTGCCAGACACCCTTACTCATAGATGTAAAGATATTTAGACTGTAGAGAAATTTACACTGAAAAGGCGCACACACTCATTCACTCAACACGCGATTTACTCATACACCACCCCCACACATCTGTCCAGAGGAAAACACACATAGCTGTCAGTACATACTCTCTGAAAGTGAACAGACATGCAAAGAAATCAGTAATGCTATCAAACACTTCCTGGCTGCTCACAGGCTTCATTTAAACACTGTATGTACATAATTCAAGGTGACTGAAAATAGACCTCTGATGTAAATAATGCAGAGGGGCCATTAAAGAAGGCAAAAACAAACATATGGTGGGAAGAAAGCAGAGAGGAAGAATGGATGTGACGGCCGTGGAAGAATGAAAGTTAGAGGATCTGTTAGTGAGAGTAGTATGTTTGTCTCAGCATTACGCCCGATCAGACGAGACTCCGCAGAAGACGATAGGTAAAAGGAATACCTAATGCTGCTAATAAAAAGGTATTGATCTTGAAAATCTCATTTTGTTTTAGCTTTTCCAAAAAGTACTTTTAGGGAAACGATATAAAACAGCCCCATGAAGACCTCATTGAAGCCTTTTCTCTCATGAATTAGAATAATACACAAAAATTCACTGTGTTCGTCTGGTCTGTTAGTCACCGACTCTCCTGACAGGGTCTTGAAAGCAGTCAAAACAATTTTCTTGGACATTTTTTTTTTGAGACAGCCATTTTGAGCTTATGATCTGCTACAATGGTCATTTTTTGGCAGTTGGGGTGATTTCTGCATCATCAAACTAGCTGAAAGAGTGCAACATGTAGGAACCCTAAATAGAAACTTCCTGAAATGTCATTTAAACTGAACACAAAACTATAGTGTCAAAGTAAGCAATGCCAGCAAGAGAAATGGTGAACTGATGAGTTAGTGCAAACAGAAAAGAAAGTTGATAGAGTCAAGTGAGCACATGGACTTGCTTTTATAGCCTGATGGTCGAGGTGAGCTGCATTAGCTGACAACCTTTCAGAAACGCGACTGGTTAAACTGGGATAATGAAACATGTAATAGGCTTGACTAAAGGTGCTTACACACTGGATGCGTAAAATCTGTCTTAATATTTTGTGCATTAACAATATTTGCTTATTCTTACTGCAGCTGTTAACACAGACCACATAACTTTGCTGGACAAATTTTCAGTGTTTATTTTTTCGATTTTTTGGATTTGAATAAACTGACCAATCACACCACTGCATTTGGTGACAAGTGCACTCATAGCTAGTGCGGGTGCAGTATTTTCATAGTATTGTTTTACTATGGAAATGCGCCAGACACACAGCTCTGGGTCAGTTGGCTCTCTGAAATTATTTCTCTACCTCCTCAGATGTCGTCCCAACTCTGCTAACAAGAGCTCAAACTGCTCCACTGACAATCTGAAATATCTATGAAGGCAGTCACGATGCAGCTTCAACTCATGGATCAAAACATGAAATTCTCCCTGCTGCTGACTTCTCCTGAGAACTAGATGAACCCAGAATCTCAGTTTCTTATTTTTCCTATAACATCAGGACCAGCTCATCATTGCTTGATGTCAACTTCAGAGTGCATTTTTGAGGACAAATTTTTAGCAAAAATGCAACATGTTTGGTGTTTTTATATGTTACACAACAAGTTCACATCCGAAAAATTCAGAATTTCATGTCTCTCTGTGAGTTAATGGCCCTAACTCTGAAAGCTTCACTGTAAACACTCTCTAGCCTAGTAATACAGACTGCGACTTATAATGCAACTATTAGACTAGTTTTTTGTTTTTTTTTACTTAAATTGCATACTTATGTGTTCAAACAAGTAGCTGTGCTTGTCCTGACAAGTGCATCTACATGCACTCAATGTAAGTATGTGGATACTGTAGTCATAATGTTAACAAATACCCCAACAATCATATGACCCCCTATAAGCAAGTGCTTTGGCGACAGTGGGAAGGGGAAACTCAGGCTCAGGGATGGATGGCCATCTGCTGGTTGGGGGTGAGTGGATGAAGACAGGAAAAAGACATCCTGTTGAAGAGAGTTAGAGATTAATAATAACGAACAATTAAATGCAGGGAGTTGTATAAACACATGGTTAGTGAAAAAGGTGACTAAAGAAGAAACACTCAGTGCATCATGGGAATCCCCCAGCAGCCTAGACCTATTGCAGCATAACTAAGGGAGGATTCAGGGTCACCTGGTCCAGCCCTAAATATATGCTTTAGCAAAAAGGAAAGTTTTAAGCCTAATCTTAAAAGTAGAGATAGTGTCTGTCTCCTGAATCCAAACAGGAAGCTGGTTCCATAGAAGAGGGGCCTGAAAACTGAAGGCTCTGCGTCCCATTCTACTTTTAAATTCTCTGGGAACCACAATTAAGCCCACTGTCTGAGAGTGAAGTGCTCTAATGGGGTAATATGGTACTATAAGGTTATTAAGATGAGACGGGGCCTGATTATTCAAGCCCTTGTATGCAAGGAACAGGATTTTAAATTCATTTCTGGATTTAATAGGGAGCCAATGAAGAGAAACCAATATAACAGAAATATGCTCTCTCTTTCTAGTCCCTGCCAGGACTCTTGCTGCAGCTTTTTGTATCAACTGAAGGCTTTTCACTGAGTTTTTAGGACATCCTGATAATAATGAATTACTTGCATGAGCAATTTTTTCAGCGTCCCTCAAAGATAGGATGTTTCTCATTTTGAAGATATTGCACAAATGGAAGAAAGCAGTCCTACATATTTGTTTAATGTTCACATTAAAGGACACATCCTTGTCAAAAACAACTCCAAGATTCCTCACAGTGTTACTGGAGGCCAAGTAGAAACTGGTTAGAAACTGCATTTTTACGATTTTTAGGGCCTAGTACAATAACCTCAGTTTTATCTGAATTTAGAAGCAGACAGTTTGAGGTCATCCAGGTCTTTATGTCTTTAAGACATTCCTGCAGTTTAACTATAATTGCTGTGTGTTATCTGGCTTCTTGTATAGATTATGTTGGGTGTCATCTGCATAGCACTGAAAATGTATGCTATGCCTTCTAATGACACTGTCTAAGGATAGCATGCGTAATGTGGACAGAACTGGCCATAACACTGAACCCTGTGGAACTCCAACAATTAACTTTCGTGTGTGAAGAGGACTCTCCATTTACATAAACAAACTGGAGTCTAGTAGATAGATATGAGCTAAACTACTGCAGCACAGTATCTTTAATACCTACAGCATGCTCTAATCGCTGTAATTAAAATATTATGGTCAACACGCTGCACTGAGGTCTAGCAGGACAAGCACAGAGATGAGTCCACTGTCAGAGGCCATAAGAAGATCATTTGTAACCTTCACTAAAGCTGTTTCTGTGCTGTGATGAGCTCTGAAACCTGACTGAAACTTCAAATAAGCCATTCCTCTGCAGGTGATCTGTTAGCTGTTTGACAACTACTCTTTCAAGAATTTTTGAGCTAAAAGGAAGGCTGAAGATTGGTCTATTATTAGCTAAGACAGCTGGGTCAAGTCATGGCTTTTTAAGTAACAGTTTAACTACTGCCAGTGTGAAGGCCTGTGGTACATAGCCGATTATTAGAGATTGAAGTATTAATTAGTGGCAGGACTTCTTTGATCAGTCTTTTAGGAATGGGGTCTAAAAGACACGGTGATGGTTTGGAGGAAGTAATTATTGAAGTTAACCCAGAAAGGTCAATTGGAGAAAAAGACTCTAAATAAATTAGAAGAATCAATAGTACTGAAAGTATCTGTGCATAATGTTATGTCTGTGAGATGGTTACAAATCATTTTTTCTCTGACCACTAAAATTTTATTTGTAAAGAAATTCATGAAGTCTTTACTAGTTAACGTTAAAGGAATGGTTGGCTCAGCAGAGCTCTGACTTTTTGTCAGCCTGGCTACAGTGCTGAAGAGAAATACCTATACTATACCTATATAATACATATACCCTTAATGCCTTTAAAAAAAAGGAAAAGAAAAAAAGAACTGGGTGCACAAGTGTGAATTTATTTTAATTTTTCTCTGTTTCACTTAGGGTCAAAATTATACATACATAGTGTGTGCATTTATACAGGCTATATTCAACCTTTTAATGAGTGGTGCTGAAGGTTCTGCATTGTCTTTAAATGTGACAAGGCCAAGGCCTATTAAGTTCTCGTTAGTCAACATGATTGACTGGTGTTTTCTCTTTGTTAGCATAGAAAGGATTTGTTTGACAGCATTCACTGACATGACCGATACTCAAAACACTGGGAAAGTCCAAGGAACTCAGCGAAGATCTAAAAAGGAGAATTGTCGATTTTGTTCTTCAGATGTGTCACCACTTTGCCAAGATCTGGAAAAAGACCCAAACTGTCACCCTGAGATGAGAGCAAGATGGTTAGAATGTTCAGGAACAGCACAGGAACCACCGAGGCTCAAGCCTGCCTGGAACTGGAAACCGCTGGAACGCCAGCATCACTGTCCACAGTGAAGCCAGTTTTACATCATCATGGAGTGAGAGGGTGCCAACCAAAAAGGAAGCACCTGTTCCAAACTCAACACCTTCAAGCTCGACTTAAATTTGCAGCTGCCCACATTACCAAGCCAAATGACTTCTGGCCACAATGACAAGAGGTATGATTGGGTGAGTAAAGATGAAGATTTCAAACCTAAGAACACTGTACCAGCTGTCAAGCTTGGTGGTGGTAGCATCATGCTCTGGGGCTGTTTTGTTGCCAATGGTACTGGTACATGACACAAAGTGGATGGAATAATGAAGGAGAACGACCTTCAGATTCTCCAGCTTCACCTCAAATCAACAGCTAGACTACTGAAACTTGGTCACAACTGGGTGCTCCAATAAAACAATGATCTCAAAATACACATGAAAACTGGCTTTAGAATGGATAAAGCAGGCTGACATAAAGCTTCTGGAATGGTCTTCTCAAAGCCCCAACCCCAGCACTGTTGAAAATCTGAGGATTACACTTAAAAGTCAGGTCTCTGCCAGGAAAACAACTAATTTAAATGGACTCTACCAATTCTACCAAGAAGAGTGGTCAAATATCTAATGAGAATTGTGCCAGGAGTTTATTGATGGTTACCAAAAGCATCTGATTGAGGTGCTAAGGCACAAAAATCAATGGGAGGTATATGTGGAATAGAGAAAATGCAAAAAATTAGAATTTTGTACACAATTTCTGTTTATTTTAGAAGTTAAAAGAAAGTTCAAAGAAATCATTAAAAGACCAAAATGACCATGGCTTTCACGCCCATGATGAGTGTAAATAAACTTCTGACCACAACTGTATAAGAAAAATAAATGTGTTCAGTATATAGCCAAATATTGGTTAGAAGTATCACTGCATTTAAAATGTAATGAGTCTAAAATTCTAATTTTCAATCAGACTGTTCTGTCAGTTATTTTAAAGTTTAGCTTTGAGATGTCAGCTTAAACTTTAAATAAATACTTTTCACAGAAATTAGATTTGTTTGGAGACCAAGTCACTATCACGAGCTACTGCTTTGTGTAATGACAAGCTTTTGTCTGGTGTTGTTTCCTTTCACTGCATGCCATTCTTTGGAAATTCAGTCTGGCTCCCTCTGAGTTTGCAAATGAAACTGCATGAACAATTCAAGGAATCTTGATCTTCGGATATCTTCAAGGACTTTAGTGGCTCCTGTACAAATAATCCATAACATGAATTCCAGCGCTACTGTATAACAGATTTTACATATCTTACATCATGAGAAGGACTGTGGGCCAGCTTTGTTACCTAGTACTTCACATTCATCAAGCTTCTAAGGAGGAAATACAGTCCAGCAAGACTCATGACATCTGTTGCAATCGATTTGTCTTAGGTCCAGTTTAATGTATCTGTTTTCAGAGTCAGTGAAGTAATGTGAGAATTTTGTGGAGGGATGTTTTTATTGGCTTACTCCCAGAAGTTAGGGTGAAGCAGATATTTTCCTAGTCAGTCATACTACTCATATGAGAGGTTTGATTTCCACTAAGTTGATTTAAAGCAGTCTGTAAACTAACTCAGGCAGCAGGTTTAGTGTGGATAAACCTGCTGCAGAGTCCTCTCATCTTATCAGTTATAAATGATGAAGGTTTTCTGTCTGCAGTAAACACGTTTGTGCACTCTGTTGTTTATTTCCTCTAGATTGATTGATTCTCCTTCTTCTTCCCTCATTTACATTCAGAAACGGAAGAAGTCATGCTTAGAGGAGAGGTCTTGCCTCTTTTTTTTGATTACTTCATAACTACAGCTTTTGTTTGGCCAACTCTTAGCTATTCCCCTGACTGGAGGAGTGCCACACTGAGTAATTCACCATTTCCTGTTGGTAGACCAGTATCACCAGTTTTAGCCCATCAAAAGTGTTTGGAGAGGTTGTGGTCCCCTCCACAGGCAGTTCAGTGAGTGCAACCAACAAATACCTCCTTACCCTAACCTTTATTTCACATATATATCACACATATATACCAGACACACTAAATTTATTTTCCATTTTCTTTTTGCATCAGTTTTGCTGCAAGAACATTTTTCTGCTGTTTTTTGTTTTTGTTGAATTCTTTTTGTAAGTGTCAGGAGATGACAGGAAAAATTTCTACCACCACGTTGAGAATTTACAGTTCAGACATTGTGTCTAACAATTTTTCAGATTTTCTGTTTCAAACAGTCATGCCCACTTCACAAGGGGCCTGGCCAGAAATAAAAGTACACAGAACGTGAACTTCTCTTTCAAGCTCTGTGCTGTTATTTTTCTCACCGTCACCTTTTGCACTATAAAAACAAGGTGTGAGAGAAGAGTCTGTCTGTGCCATTATCCCCATTACTGAGCACTTATCATGTCTCATTCTGCAGGCCTTTTACCCCACCTTAGTGTAACATGACCAGACAACTCAAGCATAACCAGACTTTTTGTTGTACATGTCATCTGAAAGCCACATTTTTGTCTGCATTTGTGTGTGTGAGAGAAAGAGAGTGTGTATGAATGGCTCAGTGTTTATTTGTTGATTATTGTGTAAAACGCTTTGACTTACCATTCATTCATTCATTATTGATGAATTCACTGAATGTGTTTTTTAGAGACTGACAGTCTTGAGCTTTTGTATGATGTTGCCCCCCACCCCCCCTCCAGAGGTACTACCAGTCTTCCTGTGGAGCCGCAGAGTTATGTGCAGCAGTCAGGCCTGAAAGTGCAAAAACTAGGGGAAAGGTAACAGTCTGTGCCAATAACCTTTATCTTGAAAGCTTTTTAACTTTCTGTTCCTGGCTGTGTATTCCACTAGGTGAAGTACTGTTTTTGATTGACTTATGCATTTACTGTAAGTTGTAGAGCAGCTTTTCTTATTTAGTAAAAACCACTTAACCATTTGTTTAAGTTAAAAAGTTGTCTTTTGTTTTATTCATGGTTTCATTGTCTCCCTTTTCCTTCAGACACTTTAACTGTTGCTTCCTCGGTATTCCCTGGATTTTCAGAGGAACAAAACAAGTCTGAAACTGTTTTTATGGCAAATAATGTAAAAAGAAACAGATATTGGTTGGAGGAGTGTTTCGGGGTTTGTGTCAAAAAGAGTACTGAACAATCAGTTTTCAAGCTGAATCTGCACGCAAGTCAGCGTTGTGATTTCCTGAAATAGCTCTAATGAAACTCTTCATGTTCCAGCTGGTAGGAGACCCAGGGAACATCAGAAAATGCAGGAGCAATTATAAACCCCATCTGGTCTGCAAAAACTTTGGGTTCCTTCAAGAGATGCTGGAAAATATTCCTGGGAAAAGCCATATGGGACCTTTTGACTATTATACTTAGCCTGCTGCCACCTCAACCATACTCCAGATAAGCAGTATAGATGTGTCGAACAACATCGGACAACATTGTCAGATCGTTGGGATCTTACATATTACTGCTGTACTGACATATTAGACAAACCTAATTGCTTCAGTGGCTTAACACTTGATTAGAGGGTGAAAAAGTATAAACAAACATGAGATAACATTTTATCTTGCGATTCCTGCATTGGACAATGCACCAAGGTTTGAGAGCAAGGTTTTCTTCAGCTTGAGAGAAGCCCCCAGCCAGTGCTATAATGCTTCTGTTTTTGTTTTTCAATCTGCAATGTCTGCCCCTGCAGATTTTTGTGCAGGGACTGTTAGCCTGCATGTGCGTATCATCTTGGTGATATTGATTAAAGTTGTATTTCTTTCATATTTTTATGTCACAGGTCCTTTTACCATGTGGCCATTTGGCGGTGCTAACATCTCAGAGAAGATCTAGAGCCTGCTTACTATGCATTGTCACATTTAGCTGTTAAATACACTACTATTTTCTGGTGTGTGAATTAAAGTGATATTGCACTGGGCCTGGTGAAAAGTTACTTAAAAGAGCATAGTGGAACAAAGCTGTTTTCATATATATATATATATATATATATATATATATAAATTCCCCTCTCGCCCCTGCGGGCAGTCTGTCCTTCAAGCTCGGGTCCTCTTTAGCTGTTCCTAGGACTGTGCTCTTCTGAACAGAACTCTTGGATCTTGTTCCTGGGATCTGCTGGAGCCAGTCGCCTAGCTTGGGAGTCACTGTGCCGAGTGCTCCGAATACCACTGGGACCACTGTTACATCTTCTCGAGCTCTTCTCTGAGCCCTTGGTACTTCTCCAGCTTCTCGTGTTCCTTCTTCCTGATGTTGCTGTCATTCAGTATCACTACTTTGATCACTACAGCCATCTTCTTCTGCTTGTCTACCACCACTATGTCCGGTTGGTTAGCCACCACCATTTTGTCCGTCTGTATCTGGGATCAGGATCTTAGCTCGGTCATTCTCGACCACCCTAGGGGGTGTCTCCCATTTTGACCTCGTGACTTCCAGGCCATACTCGGCACAGATGTTTCTGTATACTATACTGACCACTTGGTTATGGCGTTCCATGTAGGCCCTGCCTGCTAGCATCATGCACCCTGCTGTTATGTGCTGGATTGTCTCAGAGGCATCTACACAGGCTGCACCTGGGGTCTTGCCTGGTGAGATAGACCCCAGCCTCTATGGATCTTGTGCTCAGAGCTTGTTCCTGTGCTGCCATGATTAGTACCTCTGTGCTGTCTTTCAGTCCAGCTTTGTCCAGCCACTGGTAAGTTTTCTGGATGTCAGCCACTTCCTCTATCTGCCGGTGGTACATACCGTGCAGGGGCTTGTCCTTCCATGATAGTTCCTCCTCTTTCTTGGGTCTCTGCTGCCCGAGGTATTCACTGAGCACACGGTCGGTTGGGGCCATGTTTCTGTGGTCTGTGGTACTGACACGCGCCAGTCCCCGGCCTCCTTCCTTCCTTCCGCTTAGCATACCTATATATATGCTGCTCAAAAAAATAAAGGGAACATTTAAACAACACAATGTAACTCCAAGTCAATCACACTTCTGTGAAATCAAACTGTCCACTTAGGAAGCAACACTGATTGACAATCAGTTTCACATGTTGTTGTGCAAATGGAATAGACAACAGGTGGAAATTATAGGCAATTAGCAAGACATCCCCAATAAAGGAGTGGTTCTGCAGGTGGTGCCCACAGACCACTTCTCAGTACCTATGCTTTCTGGCTGATGTTTTGGGCACTTTTGAATGCTGGCGGTGATTTCACTCTAGTGGTAGCATGAGACTGAGTCTACAACCCACACAAGTGGCTCAGGTAGTGCAGCTCATCCAGGATGGCACATCAATGCGAGCTGTGGGAAGAAGATTTGCTGCGTCTGTCAGCATAGTGTCCAGATCATGGAGGCGCCACCAGGAGACGTGGAGGAGGCCGTAGGAGAGCAACAACCCAGCAGCAGGACCGCTACCTCCGCCTTTGTGCAAGGAGGAACAGGAGGAGCCCTGAAAAATGACCTCCAGCAGGCCACAAATGTGAATGT
>VVHJ01025899.1:0-24455 GCA_015107715.1 Tylochromis polylepis
AAGACCAAACCTGAGCATCCTGGCAAATTCTTCTTTTGATAAGAAACCAGTTTCGCCAATGTCATTCATAGAAAACATGAGTTTGGATTTTTCCTCTGGAGACCCTGAACACACACACATATCATCAGACATCCGAATTTAGACATCTATCAATCTACAATAATGCACCGCTAAAAAAAATTAAAGGAAGACTTTTTAATCAGAGTACAACATCAGGTCAATTAAACTTCTGGGATATTGAGCTGGTCAGTTAAGTAGCAGAGGGGGTTGTTTATCAGTTTCAGTTTCTTTGGTGTTAATGAAATTAACAACAGGTGCACCAGAGGGGCAACAATGAAACAACCCCCCAAACAAGAATGGTTTTACAGGTGGAGGCCACTGACATTTTCTTTTTTCCCTCCTCATGTTTTTTGACTTTTTTTCACTACTTTGGCTATAGTCAGTGTCACTACTGGCAGCATGAGGCAATACCTGAACCCTACAGAGGTTGCCCAGGTAGTCCAACTCCTCCAGGACGACGTATGTGCCATTACTAGAAGGTTTACTATTTCTCCCAGTAAAGTCTCAAGAAGGTCCTTAACCCATCAGTGGGATCCATATCTGCTCCTTTGTACAAAGAGGAACTGGATGAGCACTACCAGAGCTAGAAAATTACCTCCAGCAGGCCAGTGGTGTGAATTTCCCTGTCCAAACAATCACACATAGACTGCATGAGGGTGGTCTGAAGGCCAGACATCCTCACAGGGCCCCGTGTTCACATCCTGGCAGTGGAGCCCGATTAGCAATTGCCATAGAATACCAGAAGTGGCAGGTCTACCTCTGCTGCTCTGTGCTTTGAGATGAGAGCAGGTTCACACATTAACTGGCCCCCACACTTGCCTGACCTAAATCCAGTAGAACACCTATGGGACATTAACCCTTAGGACACCAGTTTGCACCTCAGACTGTCCAGGAGCTCAGTCCTTGGTCGATCTGGGAGGAGATCCCCCAGGACATCATCTGTCATCTCATTAGGAACATGCTGCAGTGTTATCAGGAATGTGTGCAAACAGGGAGCAGTGATAAAAACTACTGAGTACCATTTTCAGTTGCTGAAATTTTGGCAAAATGGACTAGCCTGCTGAATCATTTTTCACTTTGATTTTCATTTTTGAATTCAGCCTTCTGTAGGCTGATCATTTTCATTTCCATTAAGCAATGTGGCATCCTATCATTCCTAAATGAGATCTGTTGTGTTTTAAAAGTATTCCTTTAATTTTTTGGAGCAGTGTATTTACAGTGTAACTGCTTTCATGTGTGTGACTGATGTTCTTTATTTTTACTTGAAGTTGGACTATTTTTCACGATGCTTTAAATACTGTTCCAGCATTTTTTTAAACCCTGGAAACCCGTTCTTGTTTGTTGTTTTGGGTTTGTTTTTTTTTATTATTAAAATAATTTAAATTTTAGATGCATTTTTAGAGCTGTGGCTAACAGACAGAGCATATTTTGAAGTCACTAGTTTTACCTTTCATAAAGATAACGATAACATCCAAAAACTCTTGAAAGGAGAGGTAGCCATTGCCATCTTTATCAGCTAGTGTAAACATGGAGTCCACAAATAAGGAATCAGATTTGAGGCCAAGTGCATCAGCAAACTCCGACGCCGTCAGCTCACACTGGAGAACCTCCCTGGCTTTCTTGTGGGATATGCCACTCATGTCTCCAGCGTCACACTTCTCTATTTCCAAGACCTGTGAGGGAAGTGTTATTATATGTCACCATAGTGTCATTACTAATATCACAAACGTCAGCAGCATGATGTCATGGCAGGTGAGATCACAATCAAGACCAACAATTAGTTCTGTTGGTTTGTGGTCTGTCTAATTTGACCCTCAACTAGAATTGACGACATTTTGTGGATGAGCATAAAGCTGCTACCACAGTTGACAGGAGGGAGGATGACATAAACATCCAGAAGGTGACTGTACCTTGGAGAAAGCATGGCGAATGAAAGTTTCAACAATCTGAGCCCTCTGCTCTCTGGTTAAAGCCTCCTTCAGCAGTTGCTTCTCCCTCATCTCTCTCACTCTAATCTCCGGCCTGACGTCTGTCACCTCCGGGCGCAGGTGCCTGACAAATTCCATACGTTTGCTCTCGTCATCAAAAAACAGCACCTGAATGTGTAAAACATTATTTAAAGAATTAATAATCAAAGAAAGAGGGTGATAAAAGCAATGGCTTTTAATGATGCATGCATGCATCTATGACCAGATGAGGTAAAAAAAAAGGGGAGGAAACATCACTTTGTCAGTGAGAACGTTGGTCCCTGCACAAGATGCTGCAGCGGCATTTCTGGTTTTTTGGTAATCTGATTACAACTATATCCATAGGTTCAAACCATCTTATCCCACTACTCACCAGGTCATACTCTTTTGGCACTTTGAGCAGCAGAGCCTTCTGCTGACAGTCGTTGGAGAGAAGGACGTCTAGGTAGTCCTGGTTGCGCAGACTGATGCAGCGGTGAGCAGTTCCAGATCTGTCACAGACCTGCAGCATCCGCTTCTCATCGATCTCCACACTGATGGGCTGCAACTGTTTTTTATGATCCTGCCACTCATATGCTAGAGAACATAAGCAGAATGAGATGAAGGTTGTGATAGCTTTCTGGATAAAATATGGAGAAGTGTAAAAGAACATGAAGCAGAGAAAAACAAAAAAACAAAAATCCATTTTGGTTACCACTTCATCCACTTTAACCATCTCCAGCTTTTCTAGTAAGTTTAAGGTCAACTATATCCTAAAATTCATTAGTATTATTAGATGACATATTTTTACAGTTAAATTCACATGATTGGCTAATTTTTTTTAAACTCTTGTAACATAAATCATAGCTGCTGACATAAACTGACACTGAGCTAACCTGACAATGGACACTGCAAATAAATAACCTTTGAAGTTTTTCCTTTAAAATTTTATTTTGGCTTCATACCACTGAGTCCCACAGTCGGCTCCTCTGTTCTGTCACCAGCTTTCCTTCTTCTTTGGAACTTCCTGTAGCGATACTTTCTTAGATACGCCACCATACAGGCCACCAGAAAACTCACTGTGAAGGAAAACAATCAAATGCTTCACAATCAAATCTGCGTTTTTGCCAAGCAAAAAGATAGCGAGAGCATGATGATACTTACCAACAGGGAAGAGGAACATGACAATAACAAATATCCCAAAGCCAGCCTTGCTCCCATCAAAGTAATTAAGTTTTGTGGCATTAGTGCAAGAATGGAGCATTGATGCATTTAGCTGTGTGGGTTGAGGGCAGGGGTCACCTAATGACAACAGAGAGAGCTTTTTTAAAAATTTTAAAGGACATATTTATATGTAAAAATGAAACTTTTTTTATTATAGACTTAATTTATTTGTACCATCCTTCCAGAAGAACACGTTATTCTGTATATGTCTGGCCTCTGCACTTGTCACCGCAATAAGGACGTCACGATACGTCACACTGCGGATCGCTTGGATCTCCTCATCTGTAAACAAACTGGTACCCCAAGAAAAAAACACTGAGATGAGTAACTCGAATGCAGTGAATGTGTGAAATTATGAATTTTCTTTTCACAAGTTTGTAAAGGTAAAGGATAAAATATTCTATCTCTTTCTACTGTATGAGGAAACTGAAATTACCCATTCTGCTTATTCTCAAACCAAAAGCGGTCTCCATTTCTTATACGCTCAAACTGATCCAGGATGATGGCGGAGAAAACAGGACCTGGTCCATCAAGAGTTTCCAGCAGTCCTCCAGGGAAGAGCTCCAGCTTTGAGATGTCTCCATTATACAGTTCTGCAACGTCGTGGAGCAACTGTTGCAACAGCACACATGTTTAATTCCCAGGATTAATGCCCAGCTTTCTTTATTGTGTGTTTGGTTTGCAGATTTGTACCTGTGGGTTGGTGTGGTTCAGCTCAGGATTAATATCCTCAAATTTATTTACAGGAGGCAAATCCAGAGCCTTTCTAATCTCAGTGTAACTCCGTAGACCAAAGTCTCTTCCTCGCTGGATGCTCATTGCCACCAGATCTGTTCGGGTGAACCTCAATGGTCCGTACATAAAATCTATCAAAGTATAAATAAAATCAGAGTGCTGCATATTTATTTATTTATTGGGTTAAATAAGAGAAGTGGTGAAAAAGAAAGATTAAAAACCTCTCAAGTCCTCCACAACAATATTATCTTCTCTCTCTGCAATCTGGGAGGCCATTCCCATGAGGAGGTCATCTACATCCTGGCTTTTCTTCATATTAACTTCCTGGAAAAAAATTAATGACAGAAAAATTTTAAAATCTAGGAATGGGCACTGCATAGTACAGTAGTTCAGGCTTTAAATTCTGTCACATGCACAATACTGTACACAGAAAAAAATGCCTCTCTATGCTCCTCTTTTCTCTCCCCTCTTTCCATCACCCTTTAACCAGTCATGGCAAAAGCCAAAATGGAGTTCTTCTTCCCCACTGTCACCAAGTGCTTCCTCACACAGTGCTGTTTGATTACAGGGGTTCTGTCACTAATACTGTACAACCTTTACCTTACAATTCAAAATACCTTGATACAACGCTTGTGGTGAACTGGCACCACTTACATAAAACTGAACTGAATAAATATCTATTCAGTCTTCTTTGGGATTCGTCTCTTTCTACGTTTCCACAAAAAAAATAAACAACTGATTTGATCATGCTCTCACTAAAAAAATCTGTAATACAAATAAGAACATCAAAATGAAAGCTGGTGGTGGAGCGTGTCGCGCACTAGCAAACTTAATAAAACGCAGCAGTCTAAACAAAACATACCTGACGTTTCCAAAAGCTGTTACAAAGGCGCATTGCTGGCGATGTGCTCCCATCGATGTTGATAATTTCCCGAAAATGGCAGGTTCTGTTTCTGTAGGAAAATGGAGCAACAATGCACTGCACAGTTATTCTCACATCATCTACATGTAGGGTTTTAGATGGTGTGTAACACTATTCACAGCAGGATACTGAGCTTTTATTATTTCTCCCCAAAGGAAATATGAGAAGCAGTGGTATGTTTCTTTAAACTTGAGAGACGTGTTCCCCATTCCCCTTGTTCCCAGTGATCCCAGGAAATAAAGGATCATTACCTCATGTAAACACCAGGTGGAGCCATAGTGATACCAAACCGTATGGCAGCAGCCTGAAACTCAGGTGAGATCCCTGGATCAACAAACTTCTGGTAACCTGCATACATGTAAGTCAGAAAATAATAAAAACAAAGTGAAAAATATTGAGTGACAAAAACAACAACAGAGTGAGAATTACTCCTCAAGCATACAAACTTCCACCACAGTGAGCGAACAAATGCAGTGAATAGAAGCAACAGTGAAAAAGTGACTGAGGCGATGGGATCATCTGACCATTGTCTTTTAACTTTCTTCAGCCGTGGCTGCTTATTCAGCACAAGAATAAGACTCGGGTTAATGCTTTGCTGACGGCACACACTTTTTGTCAAACGCCACCACCGATGGCTCACCTCACCACGGCCTGTGGTCACCGTTGCATGACCTGTTCTTCTCTGCTTCTACATGCACACGCACTCTGGCTGATGCTTACCTGGGTAAGGAGGAAGCTTTTTGCCATTAAGGTATGCAGGCAGCCATTCATAGACAGCAATATTCTGTGTGGAAACGTGGCAAAAAACAGTCAGTTTTTAGGTTTAAACTGCGTATGAATCAGGCATAACGCCGTAGAGTCATATGATAATGAATCCAGTAGCTTACATTTTAAAAATAATTAATTGTTAGTGAATGATCTATTGTTCTAAAAACAACTAAAAATATCAAGACATGGTCACCGCGGTTCATGACAGCTTGCGCAGAGCAGAAGTGCCAATCAAATGAGTGAGGGATGATGCATTCGCCTTTAACGACCACCTAGCATCGATGCAACCTCCTTCTCTCAAGAGTGCAAATTAAATCAGCATCTGTGCAGCGAGAGGATTACATGGAGACTTTTCCTTCTACCTGGAATGTGGCCACAACGGTCTTCCTGGCGTTTTGAAACAGCTCCTCGTCTGACCACTCTGGGTGATTGTTGTGGAGCTTGGAGGCAATATGATTGTGGTAGCGAAACCAGATAATCCCCTCTGCTGCTGTGAACACGTTCTCGTTAGCCCAGGCATTTCCCAACTCTAGGCAGAGAAGAAGACAGATAATATAGGAAATTCTGCTCTGCCATTATCTCATTTGGCATTATTATTCCCACAACACAATATACAGAAATGGCCTTTATAGTTAGTATTTTAAAATAAAAATCAACCCAGCGATCATTAATTTTCCCTGCGTCTTTAGCCAAGTGTCCGTTTTATGTTGTGTTGATTTGTCAAGCTCTCTGATCGCTAATAGAACGATAATTTAGCTGCTTGTTTTTAAGGACATGACAACAGAGTGGTAACAAAAGGAGAAGCTCCTCCACTCCCGCCCCAGACAGCCAACAAACACTGGTTTCATGACACCTGTATGGCATCTTCTCTGCTATACAGAAAGGGATTTACTGTGGTTGGCGTGACAGGCCATTTACACAACAACTAAAGAGTCATAACCCACGTCACTCTGGGCCTCCCTTGACTCACCCTGGCAGACTGTAACCCAGACTCGAGGCTGAAGAAGTATTTGCATAAAGTTTTTTGGTGTTTGTTTTCTTGATTGGGTGGATATTGCCACATAGTGCAACGAGAGTTAATGTGCAATCACAATGATTTAATGATGCTTACAAAACAAAACCATATACACTGTGTGGACAGAAGTACTGGGGCACCTGCATATTGCACCTAGAGGAGCTGCTCGGCAATGGAAACCCATGTTATTTATCTCCCAGCTCACCAATTTTGTGCTGATGTTAATGCTGAGGAGGTTTGAAGCTCGGGAGTGTTGGCAACTTTTCCACACTATCTGCCTCACTTGGCAACTCTGTAACTTTACATGGTCTGCTGCTTTGTGGCTGAGTTGCTATGGTTCCTAAATGCTTGAACCTAGATCTAGAGGGAAGATTTTTCACAACCTGACTTGGTGCAATGGTGACATGTGATACTATAACATATAGTATCACACTCAAATCCAGTGAGCTCTTCAGAACGACCCACTTTTACACAACTGTCTACAAAGGCTGACTGCATGACTGGTGCTTGATTTTATAAACCTGTGGTGATAAGACTTTCATCCTGTCTCCCTCTTATCACCCCCAGCTGGTTGTGGCAGATCACTACCCTTCCCTGAGCCTGTTTCTGCCGGCGGCTTCTTCCTGTTTAAAGGGAGTTTTTCCTTCCCACTGTCACCAAGTGCATTTTTAAAGGGGGTCATTTGAGTTTTAGGAGAAGAAAATATTCAGATAATAGTCAACTGCATTGTTAAGTTTCGGCAGATTAAATGTCATCTCTTGCAAACAACATTAAGATTTAAAAAATGTAAAATAACAATATTTGTGTTAACGTCCCAAACTCCTACGTTTTAAAAAAGATATTCCCTACAGGGAATATATCCTCCTATATGTAATTATAAATAAGTACATTATAAATAATTACATATAGGAGGGTTAATTTTATTCCTTTTTAATATATTTTATGCTCTTGTCGAATGGGAAGTCAGTGTTTGGTACGATCAAAACTTTGGTTTTTCACCATAAAGGCCTTGTGGTCCATCTTCTCTTGTAGAGGGATCAGCAGCACTCCACATCTGGTGTCCTCCTCCTTCCCTCGGCATGTTCCACTCAGAGCCTGATGTGAGGAGGCCTCCAGAGAAGCTTCTCAGGGAGTCGGACCAGGAAGTGTAGGGGCCATAAATGGAGCTACCATCTATCCAGGCGGTCACCAAGTTAACCTGTGTTGTATAGTGTGCGTGTCACATACAAGTCAGGGAAATGGTGAAAGTCAGGGAAAAACAGTTCTCTATAAAACTGCCCATGCAGCTGCTTGCACAGAGACACATTTACGCTGAAGGCAGCAGCAGGACCTCAGATGCAACAGTAGTTTACAGAAGTCAAGAACGAGTTGGTACCTGTATGCGAGGGTTACTGGGACTCTGTCCTGACTCTTTTTCCCACGGTCCTCTTTGGAAGGGCAGGAGGACTTTCCCGGAGGCAGTAGGGTCAAAGATGGGGTCACCCTTTGGGACTGGGATGTGCATGAACTCAGGTGGGCAACCGGGAGTTCTTGAGTCAAAAATTTCAAATGTAACATGATAACCTGAAAAAAAAGGAAAATAACTGAAAATAACTTCCTTTTACCTGCTACATACTGTACTAAATATATTACCAGTTGTCAGAGTGAACCAGGCACTCAGATGAGAGTAAAACAAACAATCATGGACTCATGCTGGAAAACTAAATACCTCTTACTGCTAGTAAACTGTTGGTATCAGTCAATAGAAAATAAACTTTACTTTAAACATAATCCAACATGAGAAAGGATGTGCTTAATTATCTTAAAAGACTACACCTGCGTTTTGATAACGGAGTGGAAAATATTTGTGTGCCAGTCAAGACACACCGGTCCACCATGTCCATTTCACAATTTACCATTGGATCCATACACGCACTATGAAAAATGTCTGAAACTTAATGGGCACACTGCTCTCCCCTACATAAGTTGCCTTTATAGGTTTAAAGAATCGGTATTGTTATTGGTATAGGTAACACTGGCCCCGTATTTATTTGCTATCAATTTCCCAACCTGAATTTGCAGTATCGCACACCACTACTACCTCAGCAGACATGTTGGTAACGCCTCCGGACTCTTATTTTGAAGGATTATCTAAATTAACGCTAATTCAAGAGGTCAACAAGACGTAAAAACTACACAGAATCACCAGTCGAATCCGACCTTCATAATGCGCAGAAGGTTTGCTGTCTTTGCCCTAAATTACGTTTTTAAGAAGTTTCCCCCTTGAAGGCGAGCTAGTAAATTTCCAGTCAGGATTCTAGGCGTGCCATGTTTCAGTGTCAGCAATATCTGTGCTTTGTATCCTTCTTCTGCTCAGCGAACCATTTTATTTTACATTATTTATGTAGCTTTATATTTACCAAAGAAAAGCGAGAGCACGGTCTGGTTGCGTGTGGAGGGCAGACCCGAGGGCCCCTCCGCCAGCAGCCTACTCAGTCTGCGGGGGTTTGGCAGCAGCGGCTCCTGGACAGGATGGTAGACTCCGTCCCAGTAATGCGCGGGCGCGAGGCGCATCAGATGAGTACCTGCGCGAGCACAAGCACAGCGCGGTGATGTAGAGTTTGCAGAGTTCACCGCTGCTGCACGCTTGAGCAACTCGGTGACTTACCGACAGCTCCGCGTCGGGGATGTCCCAGACTGTTGTACCAGCCGTCAAAGCGAGGAACCTCCCAGGTTATCTCACAGTGCGAACCTGTTCAGTACATGTCGATCAAATTGGGATTTATTTTACATTAACAAAGTTAAGAGAATCTGAAAACACAGTGCTTGCTTTCTACTTACGTTCACTAACAGTGAGCACCAAGCCAAACGCTGCACAGACACTCCAAACCCATTTACGCAAATCCATTGACGCGAGAGGTGCTCCTCAGCGCAGGATTCAGCCAAGAGGAGTAGTTGAGTACTGAGAAGTGAAGACGGAGTGAAGGTAACTCGTATTTCCTTTTAAATCCTTATTAACATGTAATAGAGGCTAGTTTTTAAAGAAGGCTGCTTTAACAGAAATAAGAAAAATCCTCGAAGTTAAACTCGACTGCGCTCTGCATTTTCAAGCAAACAACAAAACTTGACAAAAACCTAAACTGCACCGTTTCATCACGACAGTACAATTTAATGTGTATTTAATGTCTATTTAACTCCAGTCCAAAGAAAACGCCATGTGTCTTTTATCTCTTAGTATCTGACTGAAGATGATCAGGTACTTGATTCTCACCCACTGCAGAGGTTGAAGAGTTGAAGTGTTGCGCAGAAGTAGTTCAGCAGCACAGGTGCTGCGGAGGAATGGTGCAATACTAAAGCTAAAATGTGCTGCACAGCTTATCACAAACTGAATGTGACCTGTTTCCCAAATGGGAATGGCCATCATTCCTGAATCACACCTCTTTTCCACAGCATTCCAGTTAATGCATCCTCCTCCCTGGTGAAACGTGGGGGGGCCGCTGGTATAAAAGAAGTGTATGCTCCCTCAACCTTCACACTTAACTCCCTTCTCCTTCAGTGATCACTTACTTAACTTTAAGGTAAGATAGCTTGCTGGATTTTAAACCATCTTATTTCTATATATTGGTTTAATTGAGTTTTTATTATTATTATTATTTAAGTTTAAATGAACACACTAAAATCAGGATGGAGCAAAGAGAAGAGCAGTGATTTACATTACAGTGACAGAGGTGGCTGAATGGATGTATAGGATTGCATGTCTTTGTCTGTTGAACAGATGCATTTATTTCTTTGCAGTGAAGGCGCACAGTGCCAGAGAAGTTAATAAGGCAGCCATGTTTATGTTTAATCATGCCATGTTACATAGTTGTAGCAATGTAACGCACCTTATCAGCTGTGAGTAACAAGAGTGTCTATCTCTGCATCTGAGTGGGGAAACTGAGAACTCTGTCACTAACACTGTCTTCTCTGTTACGCGGTCTAGTCTCAGTTGTGTCTGTAAGAGCAGAAGCTAAGATGACTTTCTACGATGACATTTACCCATTCTACCCTCTACAAAGGACTCCGTTTATCTTCAGCAGCGGCTTGCTCACCATTATTCTGGTCTTCCTTGTGTTAGCAGTCAGTCTTCTTCTCATTCTACCCGGGATACGAGGGAAGTCGGTGAGTGCAACCAAGTCCAAAAAAAGAAAAACTATTACTCACTGCAAAAGAGTGACGAAACCTCACAATTGTTCTCTCTCTTTCTGTGCTTCTAACAGTGGTTGTTGAAAAGTGCAAAAATAATAGCAGTTGTAATGCTGTAATTTCAGTTTGCTCACCTTTTCTTTCCATTGTTGTTGCCTGAAATAATTTGTCTCTGTCTCTTCCTCTCAGCGGCTTTTCTGGACATTTAGAATAATTACCAGCTTGTTCATCGGTGCGGTGATAGTGGGTGAGTTTTGTATTCTTATTGTTTTTTAAAGATTTTCTTTTTCCTGCCACCTTTTTTTTTCCTAGACTTTCAAGTCATTTTTTTCCCCGCAGCGCTTAACTTCACTAATGACTGGGCTGAGGCCAGAATGACCACGAAAGCCACCTATAAGTCTTTCAGCAACGCGGTGGTTAACGCGGAGATCGGCTTGCATGTTGGACTGTACGGCATTAATGTTACGCTAAAAGGTGAGTCACTGTATGTATATATCTAATCAGCGTTAATGTATTAAGCAACCTGTGATGTGTCGTCAAATATTCCTGCAATTTTTATTGTGAAAGGAGACGGTGCTACAACATCTTCTGGAATTACATGTCAGAAAAGTCCCTTTTTTTATCTGTGTTGCTTAGTAGTATTTATATCTGTTTGATCTCACTCAGGGAATCCTGTTGTACAGTTTAATGAGACCATTGACTACAATGAGATGTTCACCTGGCGTGACACTATTGAAGAATACGAGGAAGCTCTGGAAAAAGGTTTACCCAACCCCATTCTGTATATCGCTGAAAAATTCACCCCAAGCAGCCCGTGCGGTCTCATCTTTCAGTACAGATACTCTGGACGATACGCTTCTGCAACGCTCTGGTGATTGTTAATAACTCATAGCTTCAATTTGTCAAATAATACCGTGCACTCTAATTTTCAGGTGATGTAGAAATTCAAATCCCTGTGCAATAATTGCTCCGCAGGACAGCATTTTGCTGCTGGATGCTCGCCAACATCCTCTTCTCCATGCCAGTAATCCGGTACGCTGGGTACATGGTGATTGCCACTGCTGCATTCATCTTCTTCTCCATGATCTCCTTCGCCACCATCATGAATGTGCCTCAGTGTGTTTTCTCCATAGGAGCTGACTCCTTTCAGACAGAATACAGCCATTCATTCTGGCTGGCCCTGGCTACAGGTAATCATATGAATTTGCACATAGATTTCACACGTTTTGCACTCGAAACTGTCATTCCAAGCCTGATTCTCACTGACTCAGATGATTTTCAGGCATCCTGTGCACCCTCATTGGGCTTCTTGTGGTGATGTTTGACTTTTTGGTCCCTGAGAAGATGAAAGAGGCTTTCAGTGTCGGTGTCGACAGCTGTGAAGATGAGGATGATTCGTACAGGGAGGGCTACCTGAATTCGTTTTTCCTCGATGGAGTGACAATTTCACCAGTGAATTTAAAAGTTACAGCGGTAAGTAGATTCATGTAGGTGGTTAATACATTTTTTGGGAAGATTAGTAATCAACAAAGTAACATTTTGCTACCTGCTAATGGCTCAATCCTTTGTTTAAAGCAGCAATAGTTCTTACCTTTAATATACGTGAATTCTACTGCAGGACAAAATCGAATGGTGTATTAATAAGGCATTCACATATTTAGTTTATACGGCCACAATAATCACCTTTATCTCCATACTAAAGATGTTATTCAGCTAACTTTGATCGGTTTCTTTCTGTGTTTCAGGAACATTTATGAAGTGTGCAGATTTCTCTCAGGGGGATTTCATTGTTCATACTTGAAGATATTTTTTGCTGAATGTGTTACACTTAAAGTCACTTTCACATGTGTTTAATTATCTGCGTGAGCCTGTAAATAATAATCTCTTAAAAGTGAATCCACTGTAAATAGTCACATTTATAAAGGTCACTCTCATGTTGTAGTAGCTGTAAATAAACATAACTTTGTATGGGATCCGTACAATGTGTATATAGTGTGATGAGTGTAGATGGTAGAGCTCTTGTTGTTTAGCTTGTTTGGTAATGAAACATGAGACAACATAAATAAATATTGATTGTACTTACAGTATACACTTTAAGAATCTGCTTTTTTTTTAAGGAAATGCACATTTGGTTTTATTTACATAAACTGATGAGAAATTTGGTAAAAGACATTGACTTATTAATGAAATTGTTCAGAAGTCAAGAAATGGAGCCTATTCGATGCAAGAAATTACTTAAAAACTGAAGGTTTAATACAACAGCACGCGCTACTCCCTCCAGAGACCAGTGCAATCTGGCTCTCACCAGAATAGAAAACATTAGAGTCTCTAGTTTCAGAAACACAAGTCCTAAGCTGGCAGCATTATTGAATACCTGCAAGAGCCAGATGGCACTAATTTACAACGGGACTGGTGAACACATTTTTGAACATTTTAACGATATATTAAGCAAAAACAAATGTGCTTTTTATTTCAAAAACAAGGAGATTTCTAAGTGACCCCACACTCGTGAGAAGCAGTGAGACCCCGAATGTTCTTGCATCAGATTACAGACTGTTCTTGTGCCAACGCGCACAAATTCATCCACACTTGTCGTTTCTGTGCAGACTCTGAGAGAAACAACGGGCATGAAAGTGCTCTGATAGGTTGAACTGATTCTCTTGTAATCCTGTTAAATATGGGGGTGTTTTGTCTTGTACTTTTTTTAAGAGCTGAATAAAATGAAAACAAACAAGTGCTCAGCAGTGAAACTGTATTTTCTGTGTGTTATAACTTTACATTCATTCAATATTGTATATTCTGATACATTCTTATACGCTCTGGTAAAAGTAATGATCATCCATATACTGTGTGTCCTTGAATAGTAAGAGTGTCTTTGGCCTTCAGCGTCACCACGATACACAGAGTTTAGTGCCTTTGTACAGCATCTTATTATCTTCTTTTGATACTAATTGTAATAGATTAACATGTTGGATAGAGAATGAATCCCTGGTCAGTAAATCTTATTCTTCATTATCACATGCATATACTGCAGAAGTTATATGGCCTTTCCAATCAAGTCCTTGAGAAATCCAAAGTATTTACAGTAGAAGTACAATTTTAAACTCCATACACATTATAAAAATGACTAAATAAAAAATAAATGTACTAATTTATCTCTTCATAAGAAAATAAACATGACCGTAAAGCTACTTTTCTTCGACACCATAAACTCACGTACAGTACTACAGACAGAGTATTCACATTGTAAGGCCATTATGATGATGTAATTCAAGATAAAACCTGGGAAAATGAGAAACGGATGTTCTTTACAGCGTCTCAACAAGAGGCCAAAAAAAATAAAATGATAGAAAAATAAATTCTCCTCATCCCACTGAGCCACCTGTCTTATTGTCTTCACGCAGCCAGACATGCAGAGCTACAGTGGGCTGATCCATGCAGGGTCCTCTATATGTAGACGGGCGTCTCCTGTCCCGTCAGCAGTCTGAACATCACAGCAGGCATCGTCTTCATGTTGATCTGGCACAGAGGGAGAGATGAGAGAAGCAGGGTGGTTAAAACCCAGGGTGTCAAACATGTGGCACAAGCGCCCTGAAGTGGCCCCCCAAAGACTCTGATACAGCCCACTGGTCGGCTTTGGAAAATGTGAACAATGGCAAAGATTTGGGACTTTTAACTGCATTCTCATAAATTTTACAGCTTTTTTCTACTGATAAAGGCCTTCTTCATGATAGTTCATACTACACCTAAGTAAAAGAAAAAAAAACAATTAAATGACAAAGAAATCAATTTTTTTTCACTATCTAATAAAGGAATTTCTATAGCTTTAAAAAAAAGTAAGCAAAAACTTTGTTTTATTACAGGACAGTCTGGGCGGTGAGATACCTTTTCTGCACTTTTACACATCTATTACTTACAGTTTAGTCCCAAAGAGTCATGCTGACAGATTTCTTCCATTTACTACAACAGAATTTCTTTATCATATAGAAAAAGTGAGACATATGGCTAAAATTGTACTTCTTTTTTTGTATATGAAGATATCTGAGGGATTCTGACTGTGGTTAAACTTATCCCTCGCCTGAAGGTATGTGGCCCACAATGTAAAGTGAGTTCCCTGGGTTAAACCATCAACTTCAGATGCATTTACACATGCACAGATATGTAATCAGCCCTAATTTACTTACTCCTCTCTGTCCCACCAGATACTGAGAAGAGGATTCGGATGCATTGCTGCCAAACAGAGATCTCTTCTATCAGAATGTACACTTACAGAGAAAATACAAGAGTGGTTGAAAATTAAGTGAAATATACTGAATTTTAAAGAACTTTTAAATAAGATGCCAAACCCACAAACCAGCCACTAGATTACTGTAACGGCTATGAGGGGGATCCATTTTTTGTTGTTTAAAAATCTATTGTTTTGCATAAATAATTATTACGAAAGCTTTCAGTACATATTTTTGATTATCTTTAAATTTAAGTTTTATTTACAGCATTGAGCAACACAACAAAGTTTTTCCCATAAAACTGGGATCTGAACCATCAGGTCTCCTCTGTATACTCCATCCATTTGTGTGTTTAATGATAGTTTGATATTTTGGCAAATTCATTTTCTTTGGTCAAGAGTTAAAAGATGCATAACAATCCCACCCCAAAAGAAAAAAAAATCTGCCCGACAGTTAGCTTGAGAAAGGTGAGTTTATGTAATTGATTTAACGAAATGGCAAACAACATGTGATGGTTTTATGGGGGTTAATGTGCTAGACTATGAGTCAACAAGGAAGGGCAAAAGTGAATTTCCCAAACTATTCCTTTAAAGCAGGCTCATAGGGATAAATTGTAAACTTGCATTCAAGGAAACAGATTCCTGTAATTACTGTGAAAGTACACAACAGTTAATTTCTGGGAATGTGAGTTTTCTCGTGCGAACATCCTTTATCGTACTATTCAATTTTAATTTAAAAAATATTTAACCATGACTTCTTTAATCACAGAATTTTATTGACTTTATTGACCCATCAGTTACAGGCATTCTGTAGCCCTGTGTGTGCCCAATGATTTAGCTTTAAACCAAACTCTAATGTGCATGCATCTATGAAAGGCCTGTGTGGCATAGTGTTTGTGTGGTGCAGTAATCAGTGAAAATTGCCATCTTGTGTCATCAGGAGCTCCTACCTCACCCACAGAGACGGAAAGGGTTTGAACTATCTTCTCATGTGCCATGGCAACTACACTCTGACCGTTTATTTCAATGATTCTGTGTCCAACACGAACGCCGCCTCTCTCAGCAATACCGCCTCGCATCAGGCTGCAGATCTGAGGAAGCAAAATAACCCCAAATGTGTAACTGCATCATAAATACCAACACTCCTAGTCTTCAAGGGGACATGTTGTAAATATATTCCAACTATCATATTTTTGGCATGTACTAGAGTAGCTTTCTTGGTTCATAGTTCATAAAAAAAAAAAAAAAAAATCCCCATTTATCTTGGCCCTGGCACAGCGGCTCAAAAACTATCAGAGCAGAATGAAGCCTGAGCTTTTGGCTCACAGCAAGTACTTGTACATACGCTGACCTCATTATTGCCATTTTTAACATGAGCAGCCATCATTGTAATGCTGTTACATGACAAAAAAACTGCATGCACCTCAGCTATTAATAAACGTGACTCGAAACTTCAATCTTAAGTTTACAGCCATGGTAACGAGTGATATGGCTGCACTCACAATGCCATTTTGAACACTGAAGCCGAGCTGGAACTTGAGATCAGGTCTCTTGATGAGGACGGTGGTGACAGGAGGGCAGCTTACAATACTCAGCTTTACCTTCACCTGGTTTTTCAGACCCTGGAACACATTGAGAAACACATTCACATGTTTCAGAAGTCAAAAGGTTTGTGGAGGTGGACTAAAGATTGGTGCCATCCCTGTGCTTATGTGGTGTTTCTATGTGCTTGCTTGCTTGGGATGTTAGTGTCATGATCAAATTTACATTTATTCATTCATGTGCTTTTTTCCTGTCCATAAATCCTTTTAGGGTGAAAAGAGGGCTCACCTAAAAGTCCACTAACAGTTAGATACTCTCACTCTAATTCATACTTTTGGGCTATTTAGTCAACAACTACTAACTAGAGATAAAGCTTTGCTTGTGCTATTCCTTGATTCAAATACTTCCGTATATAACTGATGACTCTAAGTAAAGGGCTAACTGGAGGTTCCTGATATACTCCATACCTTGATGATGCCCTGGCAGGTGGCCAGTGGCAGCCCCACCAGACTGGTGTCATTGATGGACATAATCTGGTCGCCCACGCTGAGTTTTCCAGAGCGAGCTGCGGGCCCACTGTTCAGCATGCTGGCCAGGATGACCGTGGGCAGAATGGAGCCCCAGCCAGACTCGACTATTACCACACCGAGGATCTCACCTTTCTGCTTCTCTATATACAGCTGGAATACAGTTTTTTTTAAAGTATTTTTTAAAACCTTTTCAAGCACACTTTGAATTTCACATTGAAAGTTTGTGAGATTCTGTTAGGGTAGAAAATCCATCAGTCATTATCTACAATAAAATAAAAAAAATGTCACACCTCTTTACAGTTGTCTGAATTTGAGAAATGGACAAGGTCATCGTGGTACATTTCCTGGGAGCTGATGATGTCACTGTATTGTTTCTGGCTCAAGTCAGTGGGGTTGATGCCATTGGCTCGCAGGAATTCCCTATAGGCCACACTGAACGCCTGACCAATAGACTGTGCGATTAGCTGCGCCTGCGGGAAGGGGAGAATTTGGGGAAAACTGCTCAGTAGAAAGGCTATCCCAGCTAACAACAGCATGGAAGTGACCAGAGATTACTGTAAATATGTAAAACTAGAGCATAAATGAAAAAGAATGACAATACTTACATCCTCTGATTCAAAGACATAGCAGATCATTCTGTACTGGCTCTTCCCTTCGCTGGTAGAGTCCGAAGATTCAGAGAGCTCGTCTGATGAGGCCTGAGACATGCGCCTCCGGGCCATCAGAACTACAATGCTGCCAATGTCTGCGATGTAGGAGATGGTCCGCAAGGCACTGTCCATCATTGTTTCCTATGCAGAACAAATGTAATGACAATCATGTCTGAAAATAAATTGTGTTTACGCACAAGAGGAAGGCAACAAACAAATTTAAGAGCCACTGACCTGTGTGTCAGCATTCAGTACTTTGACGGCTTTAGTGGAGATAAACAGGTCCACTTCTGTCATCATTTGAGAATCCTCATCTTGGCTCTTTGAGATAAACAGAATTTTAATAAGACGGTTTGCATTTCAGAGAATGAATGTGATGCTTTAATCTTGCATTGCATTTTTTTTCTTGTTTCTGGATAATAATGCTTGTGCTTGTGCTTATGCGTGAAAAGCAGAGATGGTTTAAATTATTCTTTTCAAACTTTGCTTTTGTGGCCAGCAGTTAATCTGTAGTTACATTTGAGGCACAAGCGCAGGATATAACACTTAATACACAGGAACAAAAACATGTGTTATGTGGCGGTATCAAAAGAACAAAGTGGCCAAAAGAAAGCGATGCAACAGCTCCACTGTGTGGTAAATAGATGAGATTACTACACAGCTGACTTTTTATAAACAGGTCACAAGCAACATACAGTTGTGGTCCGAAGTATATATACCCGTTATGGTCATGGTAATTTGGGGCCTTTAATTATTTCTTTGAACAGTTCTTTTTCCAGGATGGAATTCTTGTACAGCATACATCTTTATTGCACTTTAAAAAGAATTGGGTGCACAAGTTTGACTTTAGTTTGGATTTTTCTTGCCAGAATTGGTAGAGTTCATTTAAATTGGTTTCCTGGCACAGACCCGGCTTTTGGTAAGGCCATTCCAGCTGTTTAACGTTAGCCTGCTTCATCCTTTCCAAAACCAGCTTACATGTGTGTTTTTGATCACTGAGCTACTGGAACACCCAACAGTGTCAAAGTTTCAGCTGTCTAGCTGTTCATGTGAGGTGAAGCGGAAGAATTTGGAGATAGTCCTTCTTCTTCATTATTCCATTCACTTTGTGCAATGTAACAGTACTGCTGACAGCAAAACAGCCACAGTGCATGATACTACCACCGTCATGCTTTACAGTTGGTACAGTGTTCTTAGGTTTGAAGGCTTCACCTTGACTCCTCCAAACACACCTGTTTTCAGTGTGGCCAGTTAGCTCAATCTTTGTCTCATATGACCATAAAACTTTTCTCCAGAAGGCCGGAAGGCATTTGGCTCGTCCATGTGGGCAGCTGCAAATTTCACTCAAGCTTGAAGGTGTTCATTTTGGAGCAGGAGCTTCTTTCTTAGTCGACACCCTCTCAGTCCATGATGATATAAAACTGGATTCACTGTGGACAGTGATGCTGGTGTTCCAGCAGTTTCCAGCTCATGGTAGGCTTGAGCCTTAGTGGTTCCTGGGTTATTCCTGAACATCCTAACCAATTTCCTCTTATCGTAGGGGGACAGTTTGGGTCTTAATCCAGATCTCGGCAAAGTGATGACACATCTGAATAATACATTTATGTACAGTTTTTTTAAATTGGTGATCTTGGAAACTGCAGTTATATAGACTTAGCTCCAAGATATCATCCCAACTTATGTAAAGCTGTAATTCGTTTTCTTAGATCTTCACTGAATTCCTTTGACTTTCCCCATTGTTCTAAGTACTGGTCAGAGAGTGTTGTCAAACAAATCCAAATAAATCCCATTAATCTATTTCAATCCACAGTAAGGGACACTTTGGGCCAGTGCTGAAGACTTTTAGAACTACATACATATTATTTCTTTCAACTGCAAGCATACATCTAGAATAGAGTCAAATGGAGTCTCTCCAGCCAAAAAATAAAAGCCAACTTTTCTAAGGCTGAAAATCCCAGATGGAGAACATCAAGAGAATCTAATCAATTCTCCTGGACCCAAATTCAGTTTGTTCCCTAGATTTCATTTCAATTTGTTCCCACGTTTTGATGCCGGCCAATTTAAAGACTTATGAACCAAATCGATGCGTGTTAGTAGCTGTCACAACCCTAAAGACGAATTACCTTGATTTGACTGACAGCTTCGTGGGCCTGGGACATGCGGACACTCTTGGATGGGTTTTTATCAGACAACACTTGAGTGCAGCCAAGGTAGTTAGCAGCAAAGATGATCCCATCAATAAGGTCTTCTGGCTCACATGGACCTGGGACTGTGTGACAAAACAAAGCCCCTGTAACATGCAGCACAGATTCATAAAAATGACAATATTTTGAGAATATTCTGAGATATTTACCATCCTCAAAGCTGGGAAACGAAGCAGCTTCCTGTGTTTTCTTTTTAAAAAAATGTAATAAGTTGGACTTCAAGGGCAAATTTTTTGCAGATACAGTATAAAAAGCTATCACAATATCCATGATTGCCTACATACAAAAGTTACGAAAGCAAATCGTTCTTAGGAATACGATTACAGAGACGGTAAAAGACAGATTCGTGAGCAAAAACTGGATGATAAGAAGCTAAAAGTTGCTGAATCTGCACCTTGGGAGTGTTGCTGTCCTCTGCAGAGACAGGCTCTGGACACTGAGCCCTCATCGCCTGCTCTGGCACATCCTCAGGCATTGCAGCCGGGCTCAGCTTCTCATTCTGCTAAACAAAAATAAGTAGGTTTTTTTTTTCTTCTTATCTTGGACAGTTTGTGTTTTTTAGCATTTCTTGTTGTCCTGTGCAGATAAGGAGAACTCATAAAAAGTGATAAAGACTATTTCTGGCAATGCATATAATTAAAATCATGTTGATTCCCTCTAAACCACAGCGGAGGCAGGTTTGGCACAAACATTTACAATCACAAGCCACAGGGGACAAGAGCTGACAAAGACGTGTCCTATTTGCATTGCTTACCTGCTGGGGTTTCTCTAGCCGTCTCTGTCTCTCCTCGAGAGACTCCCTCTGTTGTTCTGGTGTGTGAAGAGGAGCCAGGGATGGCTTGATAACCCTGGGTTCACTCTCCCGGCTGTTAGCAGTAGAAGGACTGGGTCTGGGAACAGGAGGAGGCTCTCTATGAGGCTGGGGTTTCTGGGTTTCAGTAGGAGGCTGAGCATGGGAGTGGCGAGGTGGTGGAATAGGGTGTAGCTTACTGGAACTGGACCTAGCTTTGGTCCTCACAGCAACTTTTTTGCAGTCCCTGGGCAAAGTCTTTGGACGCTGCTCAGTGTTGCTGGTCATGCATCCTTTGATCCCAGAGGCAATATGTTCAATGCCCTCTCCCGTTCCCCTCCTTCCTCGTACTTTACCCTGCCGCTCCTTCTCCTTTGAATCCACGTGAGATGGCTCACACTTCTTGCTGGCTCCTAGGATATTAGGGTTCCTTGTGACTCGGATGTCACCTTCTCTTTGCCTTTCCTCACCCCCCTTCCTAATTCTTTCGTTCTCATTACCCAGATAAGGGCTAGTCTGCCTCTGAATACTGTCCTCCGTCTCCTCTAAATCCTCTATAAATTTGGCCCCATCTAGGACCTCTTCTATCTCATCTCCATCATGGAAGAAGAACCTGTCCTCCTGGCACTTTTTAACTCCCCCTTCTGTTTCATCACCAGCAACTGGGGCACAATGCGACCTGAAGCGATGGCTCATCTTACTTGGCTTAGCGTCTGATTGTGATCCCTCACATATTTCTGTGCCATGCCGTGGTCTCGGAGTCATCTGGTCAGCAGCACTGGTGTTCTCATTAATATTATCACTGACAGCATGCTTTATATAGCCACCGTCCTCAGGACAGTACTGCTTGTAATACCTCATGTCCACAATGCCCTCTCTGTTCAAATGCAGAACCTCATCATAGTCCTGCTCGACATCAGAGCCCACGTTGTCATACTCAGAGCAGGTGTCCTCCATGTCCTCAGGACTAGGGTCACAACTCATGTAATAGTGATTTGCAGAAACAGGAGAAGTCAGCTGGTCATTATTATCGTCCTCCAGCGCACAAGGTGGTTGCTCAGTCGCCTCGCTCACCAAACCTCCCTGCTCTTCTTGGCTCTGTCCTGGACCGGGGCATGATGAAGTGCCGGGCGCCAATATTTTGGAAATGGATCCTGGCCTCTTTCCATGAGCCATAACTGGCCCCTTAAGCCCGCTACCCTAAGCCCTGTAAACATTAATAGAAAACCAATTCCACATTTTTGAGAAACGTTATATTTTCAGCAGCATATCATCATTCAAACTCTTAATAAGCTTTTATATTGTTATGAAAAATAACTGAACACATAGTGTATTTTGTAAATGACTCAGGGTCATCACACTGGAGAAATCAACTTCCAAAGACTTGTATGCTCTCTTTCATAAAAACAGAAACTCTTCAGCAACAAAAAAAGCTTTTCACTTTCCCAGTTTTCAAGCTCCTCCACTACAACCCTACAGTACAGGTGCCGTCAAATTTAAATAACCAAACATCAAAGCTTTGCATATGGTCAAAGATCCACTTTTGTATTACAGTGACTATCTCTGTCACACTTTAAAAACACACACACATCCTCCCTCCGTAATGCTAAAATTAATACCAAACATCCATATTTTACTTACATCCATCATCTCAGTCCATTTGTCTGTGATGGTGTTTGTTATCTGTGATCTTGGTTGGTTGTGTCTGCTCTAATTTTGTCTTGATGTCCTGCAGAACAGGAAGCCTGCAGTAAAACTACGGACACACAGCCTTCCTCCTGCTACACTTCTCTCTATTCTTAGCACCTCCCACCACAGAAGCACAGACATACGCAGATGCGCTATACTGGCTTAATGTAAGGCAGTCTGCCTTCACACACAATTCAAACTCCTCTCTTGCGGGTGAAAGTCATCTGCTTAACTTAACACACCACTGTGAACCTGGTCTGGAAACGCCTGTGATCAGCCATATGATAGGCCAGATTTTGTAAAACTTGAAAACAGAGCTCATACAGTGTGCAGGAGTTTAGTTCTCTCACACCAGGGGCGGATCTAGAAGGGTGGCATGGGGTGGCATGTGCCACCCTAAAATAATGTCTTGCCAACCCAAGTGCCACCCTAGTTTTGCATATGGCAATGTTGTTTATTAAAATAAGATAGCCTTAATGCTTTGATCAAGCACTGAGTATGAATTCTAAAACTAACTGAATACATTGCACAATGTCCCTTGCCTCCTAAAAAATGGTTCAGCCCATAGCGTCTCCTCCAAACTGCTATTTCCCACTTGTTGTTAATAGCTACCAACACTATGGTCTGATTGGTGCCAGGGGACATTTTGAATGAACAACCGCGAGCATTTCAGATTTCAACTCAGACTGTTGATTTGTATACTCTGGGAATAGCATAAAGGTAAGTGTTATTAGCCCAATAAATCATTAAATACGAGGTTTATATTTTTGTACATTCACTAATAGTTTTCCTGTACTCAATGTTTATTATTTAATGTTGTTTTGTGTTATAGTATACTGTGAAAGCTGCGGTTATCATTAAAAAAAAAAAAGCGCTAATCGTAAGACAAACTTTCATTTGTGTAATCCAGTTCATTTTAGTTTTAGCATTAACGGTAAAGCCCATTACACACAGAACGCATTGCATAAAAACGACACGAAATTCTGAATTTTATGGGTGAAAACTTGATGTATAACCTATATATACACACCGTTGTGTTTTTGCGGAAAATATGTCAAATGAAGTTGACATGAAGCAATGATGAGCTGGTCCTAATCTTCCTTAACCAGAAAATTAGGAAACTGAGATTCTGGTTCATCCATTTCTCGGAGAAGACAGCAGCAGGGAGACTATTATGGTTTGATCCTGGTGTTGAAGCTGTATCACGGCTTCCTACATATTTCAGGATGTCGGTGGGGCAACTTTAACTCCTGTTAGCAGAGTTGGAATCACATATGAGGAGGCAGAGAATTCATTTCAGAGAGCCCAGTGAGCCGGAGTCATGTTCAGCTGTGTGTCTTAAGTAAAATAGTATATATTTTTTAAATTTCCATGTCATTGTATATTCAGTACAGGTGCGCGATTTGAGCTATGAGCGCAATTGTTGCCAAACGCAGTGATCTGATTGGTCAGATTTGTTTATTCGGATCCGAAACATCGGAAAAATCGGTTTGAAAAAATAAATGAGCAAGTTCGTCCAGTGAAATAACACAGTCAGGGTGAACGGCTGCATTAGGAGGCGAGTCGGTCCGAATCTGTATTTGCAAAATTTCAGAAACTACTGAGAGGTATGAAGAGAAAGGGTAACATCACTAGTTTCTTCCACACAAAGAGGAGAGATCAGGGAGACAAAGCAGATGTAGTTAAGGATGGCATAACAGGAGAAGGTGACCATGCAAAACAATAAGCTGAGCCAGGGCAAGCAGCAGCAGAGGAAGAAGAAATGGGGTCAGAGAGCAGAGGGAAGGAGAGACAGCCTGAGTCTTCTGAGATTATTATAGTATTATTATAGTGATCCGCATGGTAAGATGTCCATCTAATTTTGAATAAATGTAGAAAAAAAAAGCTATATAACTAACATGTAAAACTGAATTACAGTAATGGTTTAATCATATTAAATGAGCATTAACATTGTGTTGCAATACAAATCTAATTAATTAACTTGTGCATAT